>JBBPCY010073592.1:0-10206 GCA_037974405.1 Brachyalestes nurse | reverse complement strand
AGATGATCAGGCGGTGATCAGTATACTGGTGGTGCTGAATGCTGAGTGGTTGGAACTCCTTTATCTAGGCTCCTTGGTGATTCAAAGTATAAAGAAATGAGGGATGACTTTTGCACAATAATGTAGCTGTAGCACCATTGCTCATTAGTGATGCGTGATGATATCAGAACTTCATTAGCAAATGTTTTTTTGACTGATTTTTTTGACTGCACAATGAGATTTGATCCCCCTGCCTGGGCATTTGACTGATATTTCATGTTTGATTTGTGTTTTTTATTTCTATTGTTGAAATTATAAATTATATTTTGTGAGGGTGACATGAACAATAAACTAATTAAATGTATACATTTTTATTTATTAATGACGTTGCCCCAGTTCATTCATTTTGTTTATGTTTATGCATCAATATTGCAGATCTGTATGAGAAGTATCATATATTGGCATCTGCTTACAATTGACGAATCAGCGCACACCAGTTACTCACCATTTAGACTCATGTGTTTTGACCTTCACTTACTCTCATTATAACAGGAACACATGCTGAATGGAAGAAGCACGCAATGATTTCTAATCACCCTTTGAGTCACTATATCTGGAACATATTTTTAATGGTGCTTTAGTGAGTGACCTGGGTGTCTGAACATGCTGCCGCTGATTGTTCACAGCTCCAGTTAATGACAGACTATGTAAATTTGAAGAATGCAGTTTGTTCAAAACAGAATTATCCTATTTTTTTTCTCACTCTGATTGTGATCGATCAGCCAATACGTGTTTAGTGTTTGAAGTTCACATTTGCACTGAAGCTATGATATCACTGTAGCTAACAGATAATAGAAGCCTTTACCCCACCATCACCCTCAGATCTAAATCTTCAGATTCAAACCGCATTTACTAGCCTCTAGTAGATTTGCTTATGTGTTTCTGACACTATAAGACACTGTTCAAACATGGACTGATGCTGTTATTAACTGATGTGCAGCAAAACTGAATCAAATTTCAGACAACAAACCTGTCCTGGCCTGTCTTATGCTGTATGGGCAGTACATTGAAAACGGTGGAAAATCAAGGCACTTTTCCATAGATTATACAGTAACCATGCTGTACCTAAGCTATACTGTGACAGCAAGGAAGTGGCAGCACTCTTTAATTTTTCAGTGCATTTTAGCCTGGAAGTGGTATTTTTGACAAGCAATTCTCTCTCCCAGTCGACGGAGTGGAACCAGCGAAGGTTTTTCTGTCAGAGCTGCTTTTGTTACTGCTGTCTTTTATTTTCATAGTCTTGTTTGAGTTTTCCCTGCATTGTGTAGCCATGTGTTGAAAACCTAACCCAGGCTAACTTGTTAGCGATGTCCTGGTACACCTTTGCATTTCTCACAGCGTTAAGTATCATAGAAAATATTCAGCCCAGCAGATAAAAGTGCTTGTGCTTCGTTGACTTCCCAGCCTGTTAGTTTGCATCTCCGTTGTTGTTTTTTGGATCTGTCTGCTGTCGTGACAACATTTTGACCACTGGTACATTTCGGGTACGAACGCTTTATTTGTAGCGGAAAAAGTATTTGTTTGCGGTACAGCGCAGTTCCTTATAAACGCATTATTAGATTCTGCAGATTTGAGCACATTATGTCAGCAGCCATGCACATCTGTGTTCTCTAGAATTTGCAAGCAGAAGCAGCAAGCTGCAGAGGTGTTAAAACTGTGGGTGTAAATGTTATCTTCTCTGTTTACTGCAGTGTCAGAGTGCCTCAGCGCTTTAGGAGAGTCTCTCTCGTCACAGTCCGCCTCAGTCACGCCTGCATCAGCACTAGAACACAACAGGTACGGCTTACTCACACTCCCCACTTGTTTATCACATTTCAAGGCTGATTTTGGCTCAATTTCATTTGGACACAGTCTCCGACCTCGCTGTATAAAATTCATTGGTTTACCTCCACACTCAACCTAAATGCAATGAAATTTAGTCTGACATTGTTCTCGGGTTGTCATTATCCTCATCAGACTCATTTTTTTCTGATTTGGTCCTCATTTACACAGTTTTTCCTCTACCCAAATATTTAGTCAGCTAAGAGATTTACTATTTAACATTTGTTTCCTTTGTTTTGCAGTGGCGCTAATATAGCAAGGCTTTAACAAGAACAAAAGTACAGTACTGTACAAAAGTGGTGTGCCATCCCTCATTACTTCAAATATTGCTTCCAAAGATCCAGACTTTCTTGCATTTTTAATGTAGTGTTGAGGAACAGTTATTCAGACATTTTCAAGACATCTTCAGTCCAGTCCCTGAACCTGACCAGTTTCAGAGGAATGCCTTTGTTTGTTAAGCTGCACAGTGACCTCCGTATGAATCACTCAAGTACAACAAATGTAACTTAAATCCTTTTTGTCCATTTTTCTTTTAGAAAACATTGTCATAATCTCTAGTTGCTGTGATTACATAAGCTACTGGGTGATTTCATTTCTGACCAGATCAGTTATGTCAATGTTTTTCTTTCTCGTCCCCTGAGAAAAGTACAGGCCAAATTACCTACAGGTTTTCACCAAACTCAATTAATCCTGTCCAGAAAAATCATGATTTTACAGACACATGTTGCTTCACCTTGGGGTAAAAAAATAAATAATTGACAGCTGCTGCTCATCATGTTTAGTCTTTTAGCATGCCTGTCTTCATTAAGCTGAATTGCTCATTGATCAATGCTTTAACACCGCCTCTTATTTTGTTTTGGGTTTTTTTCTAGCCTGTAGAAACTACAAGTAAAAATGTGTTACAGATGTCCCCCTGATCGCTTATTCAAAAAAATCAGGCCTGCAGTTAACACAGTGCTAATTCATATTTCATTTCTTTAGCTCTGGTGTTAGAGGGCTAATGTAGCTCGCAAGTAAGAATGGTTGAAGTCAGCAGTGCCAGAAACCGCATAACCAAGTCTATTAGACAACTTGATGTGGCCTGAGTCAAGCGTGTGATGATCTAGGTACTACCTAAGCCTTGTAGCTACAGACCAGAACTAAAGGAGAAACCTTCTGACTTTGACTATATTTAGGGTGGGGAGGAGGGGGAGTTTGACTTTTGGCTGACAATTTACAAGCATCTGAATTTCTTTTGGTAGTCAAAACCTCGTGGCGGCAGTCTTGGAAGCAGAAGCAGATCAGGCTTCAGGAGAGACCCAGGCCGAGCTGAAAACAGAAGTAGCAGGTAGTAGTAGAAGAAACACACACACACACACACACACACACACACAGCCCATTCTGACAGCTCCTTTACAGGCCTCTCTAACTCAAAGCGTTCCAGTGGCGGGTTATCGAGGGTATAACACTCTCAATGACAAAAGTTCAGCAGGATTCCATAGAAACGGCCTCGCTGTGTCCCACACGCCCACACTTGCTCTCTCCTCCTTTTCTTTGCCTTTATTTGATTTGAGAACGGTCCAACAAATGCACAAAGTCCAGTGGAAAGCTTCAAAATGCCTTTTTCTCTCACTGACAAAGAAGCATGGCGAAAGTGTGCTGTTTTCACACTGGGGGGAAAAAGCACATGTATGTAATACCAATATATACATAATTCCCCATATGAATAAAATATACTGCTTCGATACAGTAATTGTGAAAAGTAAATAATAGTGTAGTGAAGTGGGTTATAGCACATTCCTCTACACAATGAGATTTGATTCCCCTGTCTGGGCAAGCACAGTCCTTGGGCAAGACTTTCTACATCTGTAACACGATTGGGATTGTATGAGAGCATGTACCAAGGGCATAAATTCAAATAAAATTGAAGATATTATTATTATTATTATTAATAGTGTTAATATTAATATTAATATTCTAATATTAATAGTGTCGAGCTCGATTTCTACCCTGGGCAACACACCACACTATACTCTTAAGACTTCCAACACTACATTCACCTACACCTGTGATGTGCAAGAGTTGCTTTGGATAAAAGCCTCTGCCAAATGATGTGGGCACATTTAAATTAAATAAATTCAATTTAACACTTTATGTTACTTCTGAAGATTTGACCTCAAGTGGAAGTGATGTCTTGTGTTATCAACATTTATTGGTTTTTAGCTAGACTGGAAGTTATTAAAACTCTTGAACTATTGTTTCCTCAAAGAGACTTAATTGACCTTTACAGGCTTTGCCCACAAAAGCGTTCTTAGTCATTCAGTGTGTTGACTGTAGCTTGCAGTTCCGTTTTTACACATACTGTTAGTGTTACTCTTTTAAACTTATATTTATTCCCCATATGTGTGAAAGTTCATGCTCTTAAAGTGTAGCTGGTTTTGCTGTATAATTAAGGTAAAGTTAGCGTCAGTGTTGTCACCTATATATTCTGCCAGTTTCAGTAAACTACAGTAAAAATGGTTTAGCTCCATAGCATCACATTTTAAGCTCCAAACTCAACAGTATGTGGTGAATCTACATATTTGCTTCAGACTTTCATTGGGTTAAGTGGTTCATGTAAAGCAACAGCAACTATGAAAGAACCCATTTTATGAGCAGGCCGTTGACGAAGTTATTGTCAATTGACTTGATTGATTTAGAACAGATATTAGGCCAAACCCGATGTGTATGTGTATGTCTGTATAAAAGGAGCATCAGGGAATTACCTGCTAGGGTCAGCTGGCTCAGCAGAGGACAGCGCTAGGAGAGGAAAGAGGAAACTAAAAGAAATCCTTCAGCTTGATGGAGAGAGCGGTCAGTGTAGTGTTAACAGGGTTAGCCTTCGCTAGCTCCTAATGTAATAATGTAAGAATTAGTATCATTCGTATTCATTTCAAGAGCCTTTCTAACCGCTAACCCTCAAATTGTAAAAACATTTCTCACAAGCTTTCTGATGCTGTCCACAGCCTCCGGATCCGGGTCAGACGTCTCAGTGCAGCCCCCCACCCCTGAAGTGGACAAATCCAAACCTAAAAAGAATCGCTGCTTCACCTGCCGTAAGAAAGTGGGCCTCACTGGTGAGAACAAGAGTCTGTTTTACCATATATCTTTGACATGTAAAGTAGATTAAATGAAAGAAATAGGAACAAATGAAAACAGACTCCAACAGGCTGCAAAGTGTCTAAAGATACAAGGTGTCTAGATAAAGGAGTTCCAACCTCTCAGCATTCAGCACCACCAGTATACTGATCACCGTCAGATCATCTGGAATCATCTGCACCTGTTTCTTCACTGGTCCAAGTTAGATATTTATTGTTAATCTTCAATGATTCATACGTAGGTCACTGTATGGCTTAACAAACAAAAACATTCCTCTGAAACTGGTCAGTTTCAGGGACTGGACTGAAAATTAGTGTCTTTAAAAGTCTTTAAAAAACAAGAAAGCTTGGCTGTTTGGAAGCAAGAAATTAGGAGTGGCACAAGTATTTTGCACAGGACATCTTCATAATCCATACTGAGCCAACCCAACAGATCTTAGGAAGACTATAAAAAATGCTGATATGGCTGAAGGACGATGTATTTTCTACTTCTGAGAGTCTAAGGATGTTAGGGTGTGCACACATTCTGCATTAGGGGTCACTGTACAAGCCTGAATGTCCAAAAAATGAAGAGGAGCCCTGAAGAGTAGGCAGTTTTTATTTTCTCTGATAACTAATACTCGGCACACAGCTCTGTAGATTTACGTGACGTGCAAGAAATGGATAATAGCAGTTAACCATTAAAATGTGAGTGTCACGGATCTGTGCTGGAAGCACAACAAATGGTAAATTGTCATCGTACGGCAAAACAACTCCCTGTATGGAAGTTTCCCAGTTTGTGTTGATGCTTGAGGTGTCAGACGTCATGCTGAGCTTTGTTTGGTGTGCCTGTCTCACGCAGAACTGAAGTTATTGTAATGATAATAGCTACTGGGGTTTTAAAAGTGGCATCACACAAAAAAGCCCATAGAGAGCAAAAATACTAAAAATACTTAGAATCAAACAGAAAAATCACAAGATCTTTGAACCTGGGAGAACTTTCAGGATAGTCTCTACCCACAAGTGGGTGGGGTAAACCTGCAGAGGGAGGGGTCCGGAGAGCGCCCGAGCGACGGCACACAGAGTGAAAGAATAGCAAACAGCGAGTGTGTAGGAGAACAAACACCAGTTATAGACTTTTTTTACACCGTTTATATTTTTGGAAATCGGATTTTACTTATACACTCTTAAGTTTTAGGACTTGAGGGGTTGAAGTGAGGTATCATCCTAAACTCCTGTGTCTTCATGTTCTAGGTTTCGACTGTCGCTGTGGCAACTTGTTCTGTGGCGTCCATCGATACTCCGACGTCCACGGCTGCTCCTTTGACTACCGAGCCGAAGCTGCCGAGAAGATCAGGAAAGAAAATCCAGTCGTTATCGGAGAAAAAATAAAGAAGATTTAAGATGTGGCCTGTGACATGGACCCCTCTTCACCCCCACACCCACCTACCCCCCCCACACACACACACACCCACACCATCCCTATAACATACATTGGAACTCTGAACAATACAGCCATAATAAACCCTCCAGTCACACCTGCAACACCAGGTTGTATCTTTTAAAGTTTATGTTATGTTGTTCTCTGAAATGTGTCTCTGTTCTGAATGGTGTTGTGTGTGAAACGTTTCAGATGTTCTGATATATTTGTATTCCATTTTAATTGTTTGAATTACTAATAGGGTTTTTCTTTTATTATGGTGAGACTACTTGATGGGCCGGGCTTTCCTGGAGTCTGTAAACGAGTGTAGCATGTTATATACTTTTTTTAACTCTCTCTTTTGCGTTTCTCTGTTCAAATAATGAATGTAAATGTCAAATGCCTAAAAGCGTGAACCTTTTTTTGTATCAGTTAGCCTTGCCCTCTGATTTTATTATGTTATGGAAAGGGTTTATAATCAGTACTTCAGGAAGGTATGTGTGTAGCCTTTGTGAGTGTGAGTGTGTGTGTGCGTGCCATTTTGGCATTAGAATGTGTATTACTGATCTGTTTATGGGAGATTACTGACTAATATAATTGCACTTCATTGATGGCTTTGATTTTTTTTTCCTGTTTAGATTATTGCTCATTTGCTGGTGTGAAAAAACAATGATGTATACACACACACACACACACACACACAGTCGCAGTTTTTACCCGAACAATTCAACATCATCTTTTTCCAATATTACCAAGACCCTTAGGTTTGACATTGAGCCTTCGTTTATAAAACTCTCCTTCACTCTGCACACTTTATAATCCATTTTTACTGAAAACATGGTCTGAGGACAGTGTTACCTGGTCAGTTGCATCAACAAAAAAAAACGTGGGAGGACTGACAATATTCAGTACAGAGTGACTGCAATTTGAATACTTTTCATACTAAAAATAATTCATTTTTTCAAAAACATTTTCGTAGCAGTGTTGAAACGAGCCTGTGTATTGACTTTAAATCGATTGTATTATCACAGACATGGAATTACACAGCTGTATGACTTTGTTTACATCAGATAAAACCAAATTGACATGGTTTCAGAAATTTACAGCCTCAGTACATCAAGTGTGACGAATGTTCCAGGGAAAATGGTGGTCCAATAATATTCAGACAGCAGCTCTTTTAAGGTGGAGCCATTGATGATAATGCACTCAGTTGCACACACACACACACAATTGCATTTTTTTTGTTGATGCAACTGACCGGGTAACACTGTCCTCAGACCCTGTTTTCAGTCAAAATTGATTATATTATCCAATCTTTATAGAAAAGCTTTGACCAATAGAATAGAGCTCTGGAGCCTAAGGTTACCTTGCCCAGTGCCAGTTTTAGGCCAGAGGTTGTAAAGTCCACCCCCGCCCCCCAACCGTTTGGGATCCAGAGCTGATCAACATCAGTACCTGACCTCATTAATGCTCTCATAGCTGCAATCAAATCCTCATAGCAATGCTCCAAGAGTAGAGGCTTTTCCTGTGGCAGAGGTGAGACAAAACCCCGCTATAGATACCCTTGATTTCAAGGTTACTTTATTGTCATAAGTAGCAGCGAACACATACAGAGTGTGATGAGACGTTTCACCATGGACCACGATACAACATATAGCAACATACAACATTCAACAGAGTGCAAGTTACAGCAGAGACAGTAAACAATAGACAAACAATAAATAGGCTAGGGCTGAGCAATTAATCGAAATCGCAATGTGGATATGCGCAATTTCTAAATCACCTTACAGGAAGATTTTTTCTGCGCTCCCAACTTTTCCCGCGCTATGCTATTTGAACCAATCACAACGCAGTGCGCCTAAACAGAGCACAACAGGAGACTGAGCTTAACGACAAATAGGCTGCAGAAACAGGGATGATGAGTTCAGCACAGGAGGACTTGATGCCCAAAAAAAGTCAACATCTGTGGTGTACTTTGGATACAGGAAAGATGATGTATCACAGAGCCAGGGAATTTGTAAGACCTGTCAGTCTGTCGTTGCGGCGAAACAGAGTAACACAACAAACCTATTTCAACACCCGAGGCAGCGTCACAAAGAGGTCTATGACTTAAGCATGGCAAAAAAAATTGGCCTTATGTCTGTTTTAGAGACATGTTACAGGTCATTGATAGAGATCTAATTGTTTTCCTTTGGGAAAAAAGTTTCATATTCGCACTGTAAAACATGTCTGTGTGTGGCAAAATCGTGATTAAAATTGAAATCGCAATTTTGTTCAAAAAAATCGTGATAGGTTTGTTTTGTCCATATTGCACAGCCCTAAAATAGACGGAAACAATGTGGTCGCTACGTGAACCATCTGGAATTAGGAGTGATTATTACACAGGAGGCAGTTACAGCAGAGATCAAAGTGCAAGGAATGACAATACAATAAATTGATAATACACCAATTGATAATACAGTACAATAAGTAGACAATAAAGAAGTGTGACATAGAAGAAGTGGGAAGTGTAAGGGACACTGGAAGAGCAGGTGTCTACAAACCTTTGCACAAGGAATTATAAAGCTGTGTTTACATACAGTTTGTCTACATTAGATCAAAATGTATGTACTTGATGGGTGGATGTTTTTGTTAGATGTGACGTTAAAATAGTCATAATTATGCTAGAAATGAATGAAAATCCTTGATTTCATTTCAACTGCTCCAAACTGTCCTTTTGTGCTGAGTCATTTCCAGCCCATTTTATCACTTTAACTGGTTTGGAGAAAGGGAGGATGTGAAATAGAGTTTCTGATTGGCCAACTGTTTTGTGTTTATTTTTTTTTTCCCACGCATTTTCAGGCAAGCCACGCCTCCCACCCCTCGAATAAGCTGACTGTGACAGACAACACTGCTATCCAGTCCTAGAGCAGGAGGCGGGAGGCAGGAGTGTTAGCCAATCGTAATGCAGAGGGCGGGCTGCGTCTAGCCAATCATAGCCGGACAGGGGCGTGCCTTGACGCAATACGGGTGGGTTAAAATATAAAGCGAGGAGGCGGTAACTTCAGATGGCTCCAGTGCAGAACATCTGGAAGTGTTTAGGTTCCTTGCTCTTGCTGCTGGTGGCTTTAAGAAGTGCTCCCGAGTCCGACTACGACTTCGAAATGTCTTTTATAAAAGTGAACGAAGAGTCAGACTTTTCTTACCACAACCTGCCCTACGGAGTGTTTTCAACCCACAACAATGTGAGTAAATTATTTGTCCCTAGCTGTTTCTGCTGGAGATATTAATAGCAGGTTTATAACCCTCAAACTAGTCAATGCATGTCTTTGCAGAACTTTGCAGAACTTTTCTCCGTTAAAATATGCATTTCAGTCTCGGCACAGAATTGGTGTTGCCATTGGAGACCAGATTCTGGACCTCAGTATCATCAAGCACCTTTTTAACGGACCTGTGCTTGGTAAACATCAGGATGTTTTTGACCAGGTGAGTCCACTTCAGCCCATTTCCAAACCTAGCAACCATAATGCATACTGTTGCCTTAAATGTCTTTTATTAGTTACTTCTTACTTTATTAAATGTATGTAAGGCACACTGAATAACCCTTGGACAAAAGTATTGGGACACGTCTGTTTTTCAGGGTTTGGCTAGGCCCCTTACTTCCAGTGAGGGGAAATCTAAATGTTCCAGCATACCAAGACATTTTGAGAACATTTTGAGAATGCACTACGAAACACAATGTACTTAAACTGTACTTACCCCTGAAAATACACTAAACCCCTTCATTTGAATTAAGTGGCCATTAATTTGTGAAACCGACCCCTTAATTTTACCTTAAAATTAGATTTAAGG
>JBBPCY010073591.1:0-10206 GCA_037974405.1 Brachyalestes nurse | reverse complement strand
TTGAAATAAATCTGTTATTTGAATTTCAGTTTCACTTTTAAATTTTGTTCAAAATATCGTGATACATATTGTATCGTGAACCCAGTATCGAGATACGTACCGTATCGTGACCTGGGCATATCGTTACACCCCTAATACTAATGACAGCATCATAAAACTCCTTCTCTTTCTATCTGTCTGTCGCTTTGTCTCTCTCTCCCCATCCCAATCTCCCTGTCTCTCTCCATAGATATGAAAAATACTGTATGGATCACTATCAGAATGGCTACTGTAATCAGGGCTGTAACAACGAAGAGTGTGGTTGGGATGGTTTGGACTGTTCAGGAGACACGCCGCCACAATTAGCTGATGGGACGTTGGTCATTGTAGTGCTGCTGCAGCCCGCAGAGCTAAAAGAGGATATGAAGGGTTTCCTGCGCTCGCTGGGTACACTCCTGCATACTAATCTGCGTGTCAAACTGGATGAAAATGAGAAGCCGATGGTGTACCCGTTCTACAGGAATGAGCAGCAGGCACACCATGGCTATGCCAACACAAAGAACCGGGGAAAGCGGGAGCAGGATGGTGAGATTGTTGGGTAAGTCTGTCATAACTACCAACTTTATAATTTAGGTGCTCTCATTTATACTGATTGGAAAAGCCAGTCACCCATTACTTTGTGCAGATACTTCAGTAGAAGCTAAGAACTTTTGGAACAGAAACCTTTTGTTATATTGATAGATGTTGAACAGAACATTTTACCCTTGTACCCATTTACCAGTTTCTAAGGTGTAAGGGTTTTATACAACAGTAACAGTCTGAATGGTTAGAATTCACATACTTGAAATTGAGCATTTAATGAATTGTGTGTGGTCGAATGTAAACATTAATATTCAGTATCCAATAAGTTTTGTTTTTGATGTGTTTATAATATTATGATTCTACAGAGCTCTGATTATAACGTATTTGTCATCTACAGAGCACAGAGTACCTGCCATGCCACTCTTAACAGTAAACCCCAAAAATTACAACCTATTGAATTTTATGAGAGGCATTAAAGTAGAAGCCCAGTAATGTAAGAATAAGTGCATGCGTAACATAAGCCCTGCTCCATTTACTATGCACAGTTCTCGTCACTAACAGTGGTTTTGAAGATACATTTCTTTTTGGGAGGTGATGGATATTGTGTTTTGTTTTTTTCCCCAGGTCACAGGTGTATCTGGAGATTGATAATCGTGAGTGTAAGCAGAGCTGTTTCTACAGTGCTGATTTGGCTGCCTCATTCCTTGCTGCAGAATATCTCAGTGCAGACCTGCCCTATCCTGTCCTTTCTGTGGAAAGTAAGTCAGGACCAGTTCAAATCTCTCATGTTTTATCCATTTATCTGTTCATTCATCCATAAGTTTCCAATATTCATTGGTTAAGCAGGCAGTGTTTCTTTTTCTCCTTTCTTTTGTTCTTTTACTTTGGCACGCTTTTTTTTTTAAATGGAAAATAAACCTCACCTCTCTTTCAGGTGATCGAACCAAGACTCAGAGCCCACCGCCTCTTATCTACCTGGTCGCTGTGGCAGCAGCCATCATCTTACTGATCCTGGTGTTGGGTGTTTTGGCTGCCAAGCGAAAACGTAAGCATGGTATTCTCTGGCTGCCCGACGGCTTCCTGGCCAAGAAGGACAGCAAGCGGCGTGAGCCAGTGGGCCAGGATGACTTTGGCTTGAAGTGAGTCACAACTGCAGTGTGGGCGAGTCTTAAATAGCTATCAGAAATACCTTATTTGACTTGCTGTGCTTTCAATTCTCTTCCTTTTCACTATCAATTCATTTTTTATCTCCCTCTTTCTCTCAGAAACTTGCAGAAACCACAAGATGGTGGACTGATGGATGGCAGTGCTGGTCATCACTGGCCAGAGGAGGAACATCTGCCTAAGAAGCCAAGAGTAAGAACTTCATACATCCCCATATACGTGCACACACATACTCTCGTATGCTTCTGTCGAGTCAGGCAGGCATACATTTCCTCATTTCTTCTGTTTTATTGTCACTGTTGTGTCAATATAAAAACATCATAACATCATGTTTAACAAGTCATGCCCTTTACATTGGGTGACGATTTTGTGACAACTGCACTATTAGATGATTACTTTGAACAGAATTTATTTACATTTGTGTAACATTTAAAATTGAGAAATATGAGGCAATCAATTAATTGATTTTTTATTTCATGTGAAAATAAAAAAAATCATGACAGATGGGCAACATCTTTCCCCCCCTTTTCTCTTTGTGTCTCAGATGGAGGATAAGCCCTTATTGCCTGTAGGAGTGGATGCTGGAGTGGATCGTCGGGAATGGACTCTGCAACATCGTAAAGCTGCTGACATCACACTGACCCCACCGCAAGCAGACATAGACATGGACTGTCTGGATGTCAACGTGAAAGGGCCTGGTAATGAAGACCTCACATCGCCTCTCTTAAAGCTTAAATCAGTGGCAGAATATAACTTTTCTTTCTTTCCGTTAAACCTCTAACAGTGTTAACACCTATCTTGGATTTATTTAGTCCATTAGTTGCTTTTTGTAACACAAAATATGTCTTGATAAGGCCAAAATATGTGCTCACAATATGCATAAGTTTAATAATTGATTTACTGTGACAACAGCATAACATGCTAATTTTGCGTAGCCCCGCCCACTAACACAGTGAATCATCAACAAGCTCAAGACAAAAAGAAAATTAAAGTTAAAAAGGTAGCGATTTTAACAATTAAGGTTATTTCTACCCAAAAAACTACAGCTTAGAAAAAAGGAAACTAGAGCGTGGACTGCATGCACATACTGTAGCAAATCACAGCATATTCTGCACCGTGTGTTTTCACCTATGAACATCTGACTCCGAGTTTAAGCAGCTTTAAGCATACTTAAGCTGTTGCAGCAGGTTTGTACAAAACATAAAGAATGTGTCTGACATGCACTGATTGGACAAGAAACTGACAAAATAGGCATAGTACATTTTGACCTCAGTGGTGTGTGTGTTCAGAGACACTGCTGTTTCTGTTTGACTTGTATTTGTTCAACAGTCTGCTGTCTGTAATATACTCTGCCTCTCTCTGTCTCTGTTTCATCCTCGCTCTTATCTCTTTCTCACTCAGATGGCTTTACACCACTGATGCTAGCTTCTCTGCGGAATGGAGGAAGTCCTGAATGTAGCAGTATTTTAGCTGAGGACGAGGACGAGAGTGGTGTAGATGAACCCGGGACCAACATCATCACGGACCTCATTGCTCAGGGTGCCACACTCAATGCCCAGACTGACCGCACGGGTGAAACTGCCCTCCACCTGGCTGCCCGCTATGCCCGCGCTGATGCTGCCAAGAGGCTGCTGGATGCTGGTGCTGATCCCAATGCTCACGACAACATGGGCCGCACGCCCCTCCATGCTGCGGTGGCTGCAGACGCACAGGGAGTGTTCCAGGTGAGAGAGGGCCAGAGGACTCCTTTATTGAACAGCTAAATATTCCTGTCTTGAAGGAACAGGACACATAAATGCCTTTGCACATGACCCGCGCAATCCAGTCATTTAGAGCTGAACTGATGTTTTCCTAAATAAGGTATAGCTTTTTTACACTGTATGTCCAAAAGTATGCAGACACACTTTCTTAATGGTGAGTTCACCCAGTCGGTGCACCCAGTTTATTTGCACATAGTAGTTAATAACTTATGGTTTCAGAAGCTCTGCATCTGGTGGAATTCAAACTTTAATTATTTGAAAATAATTTTTAATCCTTTTGATTCCGTGACCTGCCATATAGAAATAACAAAATTGTAAACTCCTCTTTGCTGGAATTATACTCTCAATTTTCCTGAAGATTGGGTTGTTTTTTGTTTGTCCGATTATAGATTTTTTTTGCAATATTTAGCTAAATTATTCGTAATAGATACATTAAAAAATGCTACTTTCATCCCTTTGCACACTGCATGTCTTCATTATATATTTAGCCCGCATGTTATGACGTTATACAGCCATGGAAAAAAATAAGAGACCTCTTTTCCCTTTTTTTTTGTTCACTGTTTGCATTTTATACACACTCTGCTGCAAATTGTATGCAGGTTGCTATTCTTTTAAGAACTACTGCAGTGTGAGCTGTGCTGTGTTCCAGCAGTTTCACTCCTGATTTAGTTTCTGATGGGATGAAACGGAGCTCACACATGCACACGCTATTGTTGCAATTGGAAAGTAATGTAAGAGTGTTGTGTAGTTTAACTTTTCCAAAGTATAATAAATCCTTCTGATATTTTTACATTTTTGTTCAGAATTTTGTATCTTGTGTGGTCAATAGTGTATAAAACGATAATGACATGCACGTTTTACACAGACACACAATTTATTTTCTCTCTTACTTTTTTAGATCTTGATCCGTAACCGGGCTACAGAGCTGGATGCCCGGATGAATGATGGGACCACTCCTCTCATCCTGGCAGCCAGACTGGCTGTTGAGGGCATGGTGGAGGAGTTAGTGCACTGTCATGCTGATGTCAATGCTGTGGATGACCATGGTGAGCCCTACACTCATGCAAAACATGCTACTATAACTAGCACACTAAATCTTTGGAAGTTTGAGCATATGTTGTGGTACTTCATTAAATTAAAACATTTTATTGTGTGCTTCACATTTAAATCAAACTGACAGTCGCGGTGTGTCGTGGAGGAGATTTTTGTGTCACGCAACGTGTGATTTGACTATAATATGTTAGGCTTCATAGATAATGTTAAAGAAAAGGTCGGAAAAAGGCTTAATGGTGCTCATTAAAGGAATAATTGTATAAAATTAGTAATTTTATTCTAATTTTCTGACTTATCTAAGCCTAGTTACTCACATGTCAGCATTTGTCCTAAATACTGTAAACTTTTGCTTTTCGAAGGGGGTTACGTTCCAAGATCACCCGCGTATAGTGAAAACCCGCGTTGTGATGTGGTAAAAAAAAAGCCTAAAAATGCCTTTTTTTATAGTTTAAACACTAAGTATGGCGCCAAATATGCTCCCAAAACACAGCCAATCAACAGCAAGGAGAAATAAACGTTCTGGGATTGGCTACTTTCAAACCTCCTGCCTCTGAGTACAGCAGTATTTCACCATACCAAGATGCACTTTCCTTGTGTTTCTCTCCACAGTACCAAAAAGTGTATAGTTCTATTTGAATTTACATTCATATTAAATGTATGAAAATGTATATATTGCCATAATAAAAGCTGTGACGTTCGGGCCTCGTCCGCCACGCCCCTCATCGTGCTTGGTTGTTTGTTTGGGCGCGGTACTTAGCAACCCAGTAGGAGGACGAGGGGACGTGGAAGACAAGACCCAGATGTCACAAAAGCAAAACAAAATGTGGAGGATATCTGCTGTTCCCGGGTTAGTGTGGGAGTTTCGGCGAAAAATGATTAGTTCTCAGCAAAAAATCAGTGTTGGACTGAAACCGTGACTGCTGATCTGCATTAAAGTGGGGGTTTACTGTATGTTAAACCTATACCAAATATGATAATAATGATATTGGGCATTTCATACTTTGGTGTTTCTAATTTGCTCATCTTCTCTGCACCTGTTTAGGTAAGTCAGCTTTGCACTGGGCTGCTGCTGTCAATAACGTGGAAGCCACACTGGTTTTGCTGAAAAATGGAGCCAATCGAGACATGCAGGACAACAAGGTGAGTGTCCTAGTTATTGTTTAGATGGGTTATTAATGATTGAGATTTAATGATTATTACATTATTAGATTTATAATGGCAGGTAGACAAGTCGATATTGTCGAAACGCTTTGAATAAAATGACGACTTTCATTTGGGGGGCAGTTGTGGTACATGACATGAACATGTTGGCCTGTTGTTGGTTTGGTGCTGATTGGTTGCAAACGTTCGTCAAACAGCATAGTCACAGTAGATATTATCTATCTATCCTTAGGCCATCCAAGCTCTGAACCAGAACTTGCCCCCACTCCCCCCATAGCATTACCGAATTGTTACCAAAAGAACTCATATCATACTCATTTACATTTAAGAACTGTCATACTTCATATCATATCTGTACTATATTCATCACACTGTACACTGTACTGTATATGCCACTACAACTGCCTATTACTCTGGTCACATTGTTTACATTACTGTTTACATACTCTGCTTGCACTGCACAGTCTTTTTACATTGCTGTGCTAGTATGGCACAAATGCACTTTAACTTTCCATTTGCACATTGCACATACTGCCATTACACTTAAATAAATACACATTAATAACCTCAATTTTAAAATTGTATTGGCTACATCTTTATACTTGTGGTGCTCATGTTAATACGTTTAGACAATCTTAAATTTCAGATTGTGTTTAAAATTAAAAATTTTAAATTGTACTTACATTTAGACTTAGATTAACTTTTTACTTTATTGTACTTATTCCCTTACTTTATTTTATGTAAATAAAATTCCAGATTTTTATTTAAAATGTACTTGTCTAAACCGTCTGCACAGTCAAAGGAGTAGTTCAGGATACATTTTACTGCGTGTTGTACCTCTATGACTATGTATATGACAAATAAAGTATCTTGTATTTTGTATCTTGTAACAAATAATACAGTCCATAAGGGTGAACTATATAAGCGCACATAATAAAAGGTGAAGATGTTTTTCTTCAAATCGCTGTCTCTTAGGATCTCACATGGCATTTTGTTAGATAGGGAGAGTGAGAAGATCACACCTATAATAGGAACCTCACAAGCCCTTTTTTCCATTTCACTCCAATTCAATTCAATCTGTGTTTTTGCATAAGGCCATGCACTGATAAACATGGTTAGAACAAAATACAATCTCCACTGCGAAAATTGTTTTCATTCACCACATGACATCCGATGGAACTTATTTCAGCCATTATCAGCAACTGAATTGCTTGTTATAGTCACCAATTCATCAAACTGATCCACGCTATAAGCAACTAAACCACTCCAGATAATCAGAAAATAAAAAAATTCTCAGAAAAAAGGTTCATTACTGGATCAATGCCAGAATGAGTCTGGCAAGGAACATAAGCTGTTAGCCAAAGGGTGAGGACATAACTTTAACTTTAACACTAGAGGTTGAACAGGAGCTTCTATGAGGGTCTGGGGACATGCAGCTATGGCAAAGTAATGGCAAAAACTCTTAAAGAGCTTTTTTATAATAGTTGGTGTAACGAACTTTCTTTTCAAGTGATATGGTAAATTATATCAAAGAGCCCATATCATGGAAAAACACATTTTCTTAATGTTTTACTTTTTTAAATGCAGTCTACAAACACTGGTAAGTTATTTAACTTGCATTCCACTGTTACATCCACTCCGTATAGTCTATGAATGAAAATGAAGCTGCAAATCCAGCCCATTTCTAATGACCTGTTATTGGGATGTAACGAAAGTCAGAACATTTGAATAAAAAATGTAAATGTTTAAGTATTTGAATGGACAAGAAAGCTGTAGATCATTTTATCTTGGCATTGTTTTTGTGAAGTGTTTTCACAGCAGAAAATTCCCATCGCTTCTCTTTCATTCCTCATTGCTCACTAGCAGCTCAACACAGAGTCACATCATTTCATGAGTGCAACAGTACATCAAAATAATATGCTGTCACAGTGTAAAAATGCAACAATATGCATCATGGATTATAAGCATTCTATTAATTATGATAATTCATGTAACTGTATATAGTGTTAAAGAAATGCCAATCAACTACTCAGTCCAGTACATTCATCACCCCCACCTCCAGTTGCACTACTAAATTGTGCCATGACTGAATACAGTCATCCCTTTTCTTCATTCAAACTTAATTATATTGTAAAAATTATTTTCAGTCTTTTACTATGTTGATCATGAGTGGATTGAACCATAAGCCCTGAGTTGTTTATCAAACCGAAGAGTTTCGTTACACCACCATTTAATACACAACAAGCCATCAATGTCCTTAATCTAATTACCGAGAGATTTTTATTTTTTATTTGATGAATGTTCTAGACAATTTCCATTCTGCCAATAGAATGGCCACTAGGGGAGCCCTCCTGAAAAGGGCTACACCTACAAAATACTCATGACTTGTAAGCAACAGTTTCATGGGATCTGTCAGTTTCCTCATTTACCAAACAAAAATAATCAAACCCAAACAACTCTTCAGAAATATGATCAACCTCCCAATATTCATTTAAAACAAACAGTCCCATCTAAACCGAAGACACTGCGAAGGCTTCGGGGATGTAATTGTCCAATTCCAGTGGCCACTTAAATCACTGACCCTACATATTGAACCTGTTGGTTAATAGATGTATCAGCACACCATGTCATGGTTCAAACCCAGCACAGTCCCATCAGAAATGTCTCCAAATTCATAACAATTTCCATGAAATCTCCTCACGCATGCCATTAACACTTAAAGAGAGAACCGTCCTGACAAGTGGAATTTACTGGCAGTGTGTAGTGTTTTCCTGTCCGACAGAGTGCGTTCCATTCACTTTTTATTAGATGAGATCTTTAAAAAAAAAAGCAGGATCTTTACAGGCTCCATACTGACTTTCCATTGTCAGACAGCGCAAATTAAACTGACCTGCTTTTCTCTTGTGGGTGCCAAACTATTTGAAGTTGTTTCACTCCTTTTGTTGTCAGAGCTCACCAGCAGCCAGCTCATTTCCATATAAATGTGTTCCGTCACACTTGTTTCATTCCGAGCCTCTATTTGCCGTCGGTTCAGGGTGGTTGTTTGTTCTGTGGATCTTTCACCTTTCCACCTGACTATTTTCAACTTCAGAGCAAATTGAATCATGCAGACTGGGCGGATTGGGCAAGATAATGTCATAAATTCCAAACAGGCTAATAAAACACTGGCCATTTTTCAATTTCCTTGCTCACACACTCCAACTGCACTTTGCGCCTCTAAGCGTGCAAGTGTGGAGACAAAAATGTTTCTCCTTGTTCTTTTGGCTTCACAAACATGCACTTCTTCACTTACTGTTAGAGGGCCCGCATCCTGCATTCGTTATTTTTTCCATCCAGCACCAGTTACGATGTTTATGTGGGTTTTTTTTGTACTGTAACAGTCATATTCAATTTTCCACAATCACAATTCACCCTTTCTTAATCCATCAAACAGGCTGCGTTTGTCACTGTGCCTTTTTCACACACGGAGTCAGTCACAGTAGACAGTAATAGGTATCTAGAAGCCATTTGTCATCATTTTATTTGTATCACTTTGTCCGAACCACCAGGAGATGCAGTTCTTTGTCTACAGTTTGATATGACTGTTGTCTTCATATCATTATCAGCGAGAAAACGAGCTGCACCTCCGAAATATCTGTTAAATTCTAAAATATTCTAAGATACCCAGACAGCAACTTGTTAAATAAGATGTAAGTTAAATAAGATATAAGTTAAATAAGATATAAGGAATATTTTAATACATTGTGTTTAAAGAAATGGGTGCTATGTGTTAAAGAGTTCTGTACATCTCTCTGTCTCTATGCATCTCTGTTTTGCATGTTTTATTGTAATTTTCCTTGGATTTTTAATTTTTTTTCTCATTTTTGTGTTGAATGTAATTGTTACAAATTGCCTATAAACTGTATATGAAAGGTTGACAAAATATTTTTGCTCTAGTACTTGAATGAGTACCTACATAAAAAATGTAACATTTTCCACCTGACCATGGGCGCTGGAAACATTACACTTTTATTTTAATTTATACACAGTAAACCCCAAAATTTGCCCTTTATAGAAATATAATGCCCTTTATTGATCAACGCTTTAGGCTAAAATGAATTAAAATATGTTTTAAATGAATGTAATTAATCACATAGAATTCTTGAGCTTTTCATTTTGTGACAGCTGCTGATTATGTGATTGTGTGTTTTTATGGCATTTATTATAAATGCAAGGTTTTAAAATGTACATTTTATTCTGATTCCATGAAACAACTTTTGTATTATTAAAGCGATGGACAGACATGTAACTCCTCCAAAACAGAAGATGCTGAAAAAAACACTTCTTGGGAAGTAATAAACAGTAGAAATTCATGCATGAAGGAGTGATATATGTATACAAATCGCACACTTACCTCAGTGCACTGAAATGTAGTGCGTAGTGCGCACTGCGCACTTCCTTCTGTAGTGCACACTGCCGTGGGAAAGTGCTGTCCGAAATGGCACACTAACGTTTAGCACTTAGCGGA
>JBBPCY010073590.1:0-10207 GCA_037974405.1 Brachyalestes nurse | reverse complement strand
ACATATTTTTGTTGCTGAGGCTTTCCAGAATATAACAATATTTGTCACTTTGGCAGAGATGTTTTTAGTGAGATGAAGTATTTTAAAATGTAAAGGTGTAGCAAACTGCCTCAAAGTAGCAGAAAGGCCTCGGACCTCAGAGGGTTAAGGCAAAGGGATTCCCAAAGGGGAAGACCGACATATCGTTTTGAAAGTACCATATTTTTATTGATTTAATGTGATCCCAATTTCTTTCTTTTTCCTGCAATAACTGAGATGTAAATGCTGATGTCTTCACATTATTCTAAATTTTTTTATTATTCCTGTTTTCGTTGGTTTTATGAGCTGGAAGCCCAAATTATGTACAAATACACAACTAAGCACTTGAAATCGTTTAAGTTGTGGGTCCTGAATCTATAAAAAAAAATCTATGAAAGTGTAACATTTCGATTGGAATTATGGAAATAATTATATTATCCATGATATTATTAATGTATATATATATTTACATTACATATACGTATACATATATATATATATTCAGTGTTGGTGAGTAACAGAATACATGTACCGGTGTTCCATAATTAGAATACAAATTATGAGTAACTGTATCCTATAACAATTACCGTTAAAATAGGTGATAATCAGATTACAATTACTTTGTTGAAATAAATGGATTACACGGCTGTATTTTCCTGTTAGACCATGTTAAACTATCCCCTCTCTAATTTCGGAATTCCATGCATTGGAAACCCAAACAAAACAGCAATAAGAGCCAATCCTATGTCAGTATGCAAATTAAATGCGCCAGATTGGTACCAGCTGTTGCCCTGTCTGCATTGTAATGCACAACTTTGCCTCTACTTGTTATAAAACAATGTGCAGCCATACAACTTTAGCGTGTGTGCGTTGTCATCCAGGCTATAGACCGATTATATATATATATATACACAGTAATCCCTCGCTTTTCGCAGGGGTTACGTTCCAAGAGCACCCGCATTAAGTGGAAAAACCACGTTGTTGTATTTTGGTAAAAAATAAAAATAAAAACCCTAAATATGCCCTAAAATATGCTCCCAGAACTCAGTTTAATGCATTACACAAAGAAAATACAAAGTTAAACCCATATTTGCCACTTTAAATTTAATTTACAGTAATAAAAATGACGTGCTTTACACAAGAGATCCCAGGGGGAAAATGCTTATAAACCGTTAGTAGTTGCTTTAAAAAAAAAGAGTTAGCATTAGCACACACGCACACACCCTCAAAGGCAGGCAGGCACACATGGACTGTCTCTCTCCCTTTCTCGCCCCCCCCTCTCAGAACGCTTTAATTACATTTTAAACTCAGTTTAATGCATTACCTATAAAGAAAATGTAAAGGTTTGATTTTCTTGACCTACTTTACCTCTGATGTATCTTCTCTCTCCTGCTCTTCCCTCAGTCTCCTCATAGTTTGTGTTAAAATCACTACAAAATATAAAGTATTTTATTGTACATAGCTTACAAACACATAATAGTAATGTATATTTCTACAGTACATAATTAACAATATTTCTAGTATTATAGAAACTGCCACTGCACACCAGCCATAGGCATCTTAAGTTTTTTATCTTGATATGAACAAAAAAAGGTTCGCACAGTAAAATCTAGCCTTTTCTGTGAAATCAGCACCATTTGCACAGGGCATGGCATACACAGGAATGGCTGCAACACCAGCCTGCAATCAAAGCGTCTAGGAAATCACACATGTGAATCACACGTGTCAGCCACTGGTCTTCTGGCCCCCCCCTTGTGGCTTCCCCACCCATCGCAGTACCCTTATACTGCATGTGGCTGAGTTAAAAAAATAATTTCCATTACCTACCCGCTTAATTCACAAGTTTGATCAAAGCTTGCTTACCAGCCTGGCTGCCTGCAGTACCTGCTATGTGAAAAAGCTTTTCAATTTTTCAATCCATGCTACAAATAAGCTGAAATGACAACTTTTTATTGTTTTGGATTCGGGGTTTATTTGTTTTGTCAATAATTTTCATTTTTCTGTAAACTTAGTAAAGGAGTAAACATGCTCAAAATGAAAGTTATTTTTATAAAGTGTGTTCTAGTAAAAAGAAACATGATACAAAATTAATACATTAATACACACTCAAATATAATGGACATGTAAACGACACTAGTTGAAAAAGGTTACAGAATTTTTCAAACAGTCAAGATAACTTCCTCGGCTGTCCACATGCCACATATTTTAACAGCATATTGTGCACGTTATACATGGAAAAAATGTCTTTGGACAATGAGGAGAAAACTTAGGTCTGATAGGAAACCGAAACTAACAGAAAGAGGCAACAGAGAAACCCAATTTTTTCCTCCATAGTGAAATATTGGTGTATCCTTAATTTTCATATGTAAAGTTGTTTCCATACTCTAAAGAGTGATACAGTGTCTGCTCTGGTGTTTTTGGAGGCTACTTGTTGTATAAAAACCCCATCCACACTTTAAGCAATGATAAGGTTTCTGTCCTGTGTGGATGCTCTGGTGTGTTCTGAGAGCACTCTTATCTCTAAAACTCTTCCTACACTCTGAGCACTGATATGGTTTCTCTCCAGTGTGAATGCGCTGGTGTAAATTGAGATGACTCTTCTGACTAAAACTCTTCCTACACTCTGAGCACTGATACGGTTTCTCTCCAGTGTGAATGTGCTGGTGTGATTTGAGAGTACTCTTCTGACTAAACCTCTGTCCACACGCTGTACACTGATACGGTTTCTCTCCAGTGTGAATGCGCTGGTGTGATTTGAGACCACTCTTATATCTGAAACTCTGTCCACACTCTGAGCACTCATACGGTTTCTCTCCAGTGTGAATGCGCTGGTGTTGTTTGAGTTTATACATCTTTATAAATCTCTTCCCACACTCTGAGCAGTAATATGGTTTCTCACCAGTGTGAATGTGCTGGTGATTTTTGAGAGTACTCTTTTCACTAAAACTCTGTCCACAGTCTAAGCACTGATACGATTTCTCTCCAGTGTGAATGCGCTGGTGTGTTTTCAGATTACTCTTATGACCAAAACACTGTCCACACTCTGAGCACTGATACGGTTTCTCTCCAGTGTGAATGCGCTGGTGTGATTTGAGGTTACTCCTCAATCTAAAACTCTTCCCACACTCTGAACAGTAATACGGTTTCTCTCCAGTGTGAATGCGCTGGTGTGTTTTGAGATGACTCTTACAACTAAAACTCTGTCCACACACTGAGCACTGATAGGGTTTCTCTCCAGTGTGAATGCGCTGGTGTGTTTTGAGACTACTTGTATGACTAAAACTCTGTCCACACTCTGAGCATTGATATGGTTTCTCTCCAGTGTGAATGCGTTGGTGTGATTTGAGGTGACTCTTCAATCTAAAACTCTGTCCACACTCTGAGCACTGATATGGTTTCTCTCCAGTGTGAATGCTCTGGTGTAATATAAGGTGACTTTTCCGTATAAAACTCTGTCCACACTCTGAGCACTGACATGGTGTCTTTCCCATGTGAAAGTGCTGGTGGTGTTTGAGGGTATCCATCTCTATAAAACTCTTTTCCCACTCTGAGCAGTAATATGGTTTCCCTCCAGTGTCAATGTCTGGTGTGTCTGCAGATTAATTCGTTGGTTAAAACTCTTCCCACACTGAACAGTGACAGTTCTCTCCTGGATAAATGCGTTGGTGTATCTTGAGACTATGACTATCAGTAAATACCTACCCCACTCTGAGCAATGGCAAGGTCCTTTTTTGTGTTTCTGTGAGATGATGTGTTGAGGACGTTTTCTGAAGACTGGTGCTTCTGTATAATTAAACCTCTCCTGAGATCAGCAGTGTCACATATTCCGCTCTGGGCTCACAGAAATCCCTCACAGTGATGTAGTTAAGGAAGTAAATTTTGACTGTGTACGTAGGTGGGAAGTAGGACAACAAGACTTGCAGGTGATCATTTCTTTCTGTAAAATAAACATAAAAAAAATGAAACATTCAGTGTCAGGTGCAACAGAATAGTAAACAACACAGAACCCTTGTGACCCTTTGCGATGTGTATAACGCGAGAAGATCACATGATAAGAGTTTCTGTCGCGTGTGAGACTTGCCAACATGTCAACAGTTTGGAGTTTCTTCCGACTCAAAGAAAAAGCCAAACTGTGTCAGCCTCGTCTGGATGTGCCAATACTTTAGTCCGCCACGGAACATGCTGCAACTTTTCTAGGCGGGGCAACTATCAATCTCCATGAAACTTCACAGTCAGGTAGGGCTCGATGTGAGCTTCAACAACCCCTCTTGCTCTCGCACAAGCAGGACAAACCTACCTCTGTGTCCCATGCACAAGTGTTGATAATAAAAGACTTTTTAGCACAGCAGGAAATATTATAGATGAGAAGCGGGACAAGCTGTCAGGCAAAAATGCGGAGATGCTTATATTTATTATGAAAAATCTGCCCTTAATGCTTAAGAAGTAAGCTACAAATCTTTATCCACCCTTTCTCGTTCTCTAGCTCTAACTACATCAGAATTTATTTTCGATTCATGATAGTGCAGTTGTGATTCTATTAGTTAACTGCCTTTCTTCTTGACATCCCAAGAGATGTGAACTTGCAATGGCTTGTTAGGCCTCTGCCCTGGAAAGTGAATTAAAGTTGCATATGGATAGAAACAGATATACAGATGCACATGAGACTGTTTCTTTTATTTGTAGTTTTTTTTATTATTATTTATTTTTGTTGTGCAATGCATTAACTGTGGTCTTTAAAGTAAATCAGAAAAACTAAGTGCTTACTGACTTGAAACAAAATTGACTATAGCCTTTTTTTTGCAGTTTTTAGCCTAAAGCTAAAGTACTCTAAAGCCAAAGTCTCTGTTTGTTCTGTATATTTTATTTTATACAATCAGCTGGAAAGTTGTATTTGTCAAGCTCTAACCTGTTCCCAATTACTAACCAAGCACAGATTGCTAAGTTTTAAGTTGACGTGTTGCACGTTGGTTGCCAATAAATACAGTTGTCAATTCATGATATTTCTCTTCTTGTAATTTCGATATTTAGTTTACATTGTTGTTGGATATAGTTTATTAAATAATGCTACATGATAAGGCTTCAAGTAGACCCTGTAATTGGTGGTCGTATCGGACGCTACAGCTTCTAGTGATCAGAGGTCGGCCCCAAAAATCCTAACCGGAGCACCCCTAGTGTGCGCACTAAAAATATTGAAACAGTTACTTGATTGGTGCCTGTGGTTTAGTAAAAAAACGCATGAAATATTACTCACAATTCAAAAAGTTGATGTGACTGAAAAACACTGAAAGCAGATCTGAAATCAGCATGAAAAAGTGTGCTGCGGTTTCTGATGATTACAATTTGTGTTTTTTTGTTGTTGACCCGTCGCTTTGCTGCCACTTTTGTGATTTCAGAGTGGAGCTCTTCTCTTTGCTTGTCATTTTCAGTTTTCTTTTTCTTCTTTTTTTTCCACCATCAAGGTATAGGACATATTGCATCCTGGCATTTCTGCAATGCTGCAAGAGGAGCTTTTGGCAAAACTGAGTCAAAGAATCAAATAATCTTGGATTAGGCACAGAGACATCAGTCCTTTCTTTTAGATTTGTAACCAGCATGTCCTTATTCACAGAGTACCCTCTTTCAACTGCTGCTTGCCCATGTGACAATGTGAACAGGTCTTTCATTGATTTCCAAAGAATTGCATACTCTGCTTTGCCACCTGTGCTTTGTCATCTTCCCATAAGAGTGTCCAGCTGACAGGAGGTACTTCTATACCCTTGAAATTCCTCCTTTTGGTACTGCACCATTTCAGTGAGGAACATCTTGTACTCACTCAGGATTTGGTCACAGTCCTCTGCTATATGCCATCTGGCGTTAAGAAGCAGCTGTAAGAGCTTCTCAAGCATGAAGACGCCTTTCATCGCAGATTATAGACGTGCTGGATATAGGCATGCCATGTGCCTTACTGCTGCATAATTCAAAGGGCATTCTTCCTTTTTTAAACCGTCAGCTGGCTCTAACCAGTTTTTTTTTACTTTAGGCACTGAGTGTCTGACACTTTAAAGCCCCGCCCATTTCAAGACAACCCGACCCATTTCCTAGTTAAACCCCGCCCACTTCCGGGTTAGGCCCCGGCCAGTCCGAGTACAGATACAGATCATGCATATGGTTTATAGATACAGATACAGATAATGCTGTACTCGCTCATCCCTAGTTTTGATGTTTTCCAGCACCTCCGTCTTCATAAATTCTGTAGGCTAACTGTGGTAAACTGAATGTAAAAGCATACCCATATAATTCTTCAGGAGGGAGCTAACGTTCTGTGGAATAATGGAAGCTAGCTGGAATAAGAAGTTAATCCAGGAGCTGTTAAGTGTGTTCAGCTGTGCAAATAAATGGCACAGGCCAGGTAATATTTATTGTGTGGTGATTGCTTGGCTGCAAGGATATCACACAAACCTACACAAACACCGGCATTTAGATGTAGGCTTCAAGTAACTTAAGCCCCATTAGTTTTAAATGAAAGCAGAAGCTCTTAGTCTAATTCTTTTAAGACTGCCATCGTGTTTGTGCTGTTTTAGGTTTGGTTCACTTATTTTATTTACTCAACAGTGGGACCAGATAGGCCTACAAAATATTTTTATCTCAATTACCATTATTACACAGTTAGCACTATGCTAACACCTAATGGGAATTGCCATTACAGGCTAACAGAAATAGAATTGACTGCCGATACTGATAAAGATTGCGATATAATACATGTTTTACTTTAATATTAGCATTTGTTGATTTGTTAATTTGTTGAAATTGTGCTGTTAGTTAGTAAGGTTACATCACAGAACAAATAAACCACCAAGCACTTGTACAACTACACTGAATTTAAAGGCATCACATTTCAGAAAAAAAGTAGCAGCAACAGCTGTAAAAATGTGTAAATATCAAACAAACAGTTCAAGTATTATGTCCATTTTAGCAGCAACAACTGTGTAGAAAATAAATAAACGAATACATTTTAAATTACATGAATTCGGACCTGGGCAGAGTGTAATCTAACCACTTCTGTATTTAAGGTGGGCCGGCCAAGTTACGAGATGCCCAACTTCAGCCTCGTGTTTTGAGAGACAAAGGGAGAGGGAAAAGGCAAAACCAGCCAACAAAACACAGAAAACAGCCCCTAAATAACCCAAAGAGGTCTTGAGGGAGAGCTAAGAGTCTTCTCTGATATTCCTTTCGCTTTTGGGTTGTCTGCTGACACATCTCGTATTACAGCATCGAGTTTAAGGTCCAGCGCAAGCTGCGAACTGGAATATAGCGATCGGGGCTGTCCGACCGATATCCAATATCGGATTTACGGCTATATCAGACCCGATACTGATATCATATCGGATGGGGCCCATCTCTATTATTTACTCCTCCATCCTGTCCATTTTGTCATATGCGAACACACAACTGCACACAGTGTGAACAGTCTGAAATTAATTCTCTGCATTTAACCAATTTAACCCATTCACAGCGGGCAGCCAGGAACACAGTGCCCGGGGAGCAGTGTGTGGGGACAGTACCTTACTCCGCGTACCTCAGTGATGACACTAGCAGTCCTGTGTGTGTGTGTGTGTGTGAGTCAGACTTACTCAGGAAAACAATGTGCAGCACTTATGATCCAGCGGTCAGATATGATGGACCCTCCACACTGGTGAACGCCGTCGTACTGCAGACTGACCTGCCACGGCCAGGAGCCCTGCCGCGCGTCGGCCCCGCCCACAATCCGCTCCTCCGGGAGCATCCGCCGCCCACAGTCTGCACCACAACCCGGAGAACCCAGAGAACCCACCACCAATCAACCACATCGATCAAACAGTCCTTCAGGGTTTAATGTTTGTAAGGTTTGTCCCATTTGTTTATTTGAAATTTACTTTTTTCCTGTATATTTTTATCACCTTGCTTCATGCTTTTCACATTTCTTTAAACTAATTTCAATACAATGCAATACAAATGGAATGCATGTTAGATGGTAAACACAGGATTGTACTTTTTCTCTATATTTTACCCTATTTTAGCTTTTCCACATTCATTTAATTAAAATTAGTTGATAATTTTATAGCATTTAACTTTATAATAAGGGGGTCATTTCACTACATGCTGGACTTGTTTAACTATGTATGTGACAAATAAAGCATCAGTTGGAATAAGCCAGTGTGTTAACATTTCATGATGAATGGACCAACAGTTATGGCCCAAGGCTACATGGAATAAACAAACATGGACCAAGTGGGAAGTTTCCAACCTCTAAAAACATCACTCTCCAAATCCTAATTTCCCTTTGCATTGTTATTCCATGTTCTAATTTCAACAAGTCAGTAACCACAGGAAGAGTAATTACAACTTTTAAGCTATTTAAGCATGTTTTGTTTCTGAAACTGCCACACTGAGGAGAATGCTTGGTTTACTGTAAGCTTTAGACATCAAGATTTTTGATCAAACCATGGGCTTCCATGTCATTTTCAGCACTATAATAACAAAGAGCAGGAAAACAAACATTAGTTTCTGTAACCACTTCCTTACTAGGGTCGCGAGTACCCAGAGAATCCTGGAGTCTACAGACATGAAGCAGGGTCTCACCCTGGGGGGGGGCACCAGACTACCGCAGGGCACACACACACACACACACACACACACACCTACTGTCACTTTAGTATCCCCAGTTCATCTGACTCCATGTCTTTGGACTGTGGGAGAAACTCGGAGAACCCGGAGGAAACCCACACCATCACGAGGGGAACACACACACACACACACACACACACACACACACACACACACACACACACAACCAACAACCGAATTCACATCCCCAACTCTGGAAGTGTAAGGCAATAGTACCCACTGCGCCACCATGAGACCCAGTAAAACAAACAAGTCCTTGTTTTTTATACATTCACAGCAGCCAAAACAAGCTATAGCTTAGAATACACTCCTGTTTTTCCCAACTTCCAGATGTACAAATGCTTTTAGGTGCAAAGAAAGATATTCTGAGTTGGAAAAAAGCTTTAATTAGCTATTCATTAGTTGTTATTAATGCAGCATAAAGCAGAGGCTTCACTGTGGCAGAGACAGAATACTTTGTTTTTTCAATGTCCTTACAAAACTTTCAAAAAGACAGAAAAACCTTCAACATAAAACTTTCCAAAGTCATTTGAAATGTTTGAAATGTTTTGAAAGGTTCTGTTGGTCTGTTCAGCAACAAATGTTCACACAGTATAAAGAGCAGAAAACCATACGTGCAAAAATGGTGCAACTCCTCCTGCATCTTACCTTGACAAAGAACTTCAACAATCTGTCCTTTTTCACATTTGCTGAAACAGAGACGGGAGTCATTCCACACATTCTCACAGTGAAATTGTAATTCGTTTAAAAAGGCAATTTTATTGCCGTCTCATTAAAAAGCCACTTTTGAAAGTAGAGTTTTGCGTGCATGAGAAGCTCACCATGGATACAGCACAGTGCTGATCTTCTTCCCGTACGTTAACTCGCTCTCCTTCACGCAGAAAAACTCGTGGCCGCTGTCAGAGGCACACGTTACTGAGAAATTTATCGCTCTGGGAAGAAGAAGAAAAAAAAAGTGCAACAGTGTCCTCTGACTTCTCTTCATAACTTTACTCTGACACTGATAGGTACAACATGTGACCAGCAGTTCAGGCGCATCACTGCATCTGATCACTTTCCTTTTAACATTTGCACAATTTCTGAACCTTTGTACTAAACTGCACATTTTTACATTCAGTTTAGAGTTTTTTTATATGTGTGCATTCTATGTGTCTTTTGTAATCTGGAGCCATGATGTCTCGTCTCACTGTTTACTTTCACTCTAAATCAGAATCGGAAGAATTGCTTATGTTAGGACTGCACAGACGCATAGAGACAAGAACAATATAAAATTAAAAATGTTAAATATAAAAAAAAATATCTAATAAAACTCTATAATACTCTATACTCTGAAATACACTATACTACATACAAAATACTGTGCTATTAATACTGTAGATAAATAACTAATCCGTATTAAGTTACACTACGTTCACTAGATGTGGCTACAACCCTCAATTTGAGACACTCAGTGAATCTTTCACTCGATTTCTCTCTCTCTCTCTCTCTCTCTCTCTCTCTCTCTCTCTCTCTCTCTCTCTCTTTCTTTCTCTCTCTCTCTCTCTCT
>JBBPCY010073589.1:0-10207 GCA_037974405.1 Brachyalestes nurse | reverse complement strand
TTAAGCCACAAGCTTTTGAAATATTGATGTAAAAATCCAGTATTTCTTAAAAAAAAACCTGGCGCTTAAAGGGTTAATCATAAAATAATCACGATCTTGATTCACACCTGCAATTACATTTCTAAATAATGACGGTTCTTTTGTACACCAGTAATGACGTTGGTGCTGGTATACTGCTCACCCCTAGTATGTAATTCTAGGGTGTGTAAATTTGCATACAGTTACATATAATTGACCCTAACCAACAATCAGTGTGTAGCAGGCCAGCTATAAAGAGTTAAGGTAGCAAGTAAGGGTAGCAGTCAATTTTTTAGAAACTTTAAATAAGTCAAGTAATAGGCTTGTGGATACTGATGCATTACTTATTATTGGTAGCATCAGTGTAAATAGGGGTGTATCGCAAAAAATATAACCGGCTGGGGTTTTTTTTTTCTTGGTTTTTTCTTGTTTTGTTGTTAGGTCCGTCAACTGTTCAAAGAAAAAGAAAATGGGAAATGGAGGAGGTCCAGGCTGTCGAACGACACATGAAGACCTTTATAACTTCATGCCGTGTTCCAGGGAAGAAAGCCTGCGAGAACTGCTTAAAAGCCGAGCCTTCAGCTCTGAAGAACAGGGACTGGCAGAGTGTTAAGTTTTTTATACACAACCGTATCGTGGCATACAAGAGAGACCTAAAGAAATAATGTTTCCTAGATTACCTCAACCAGTGTTCTTATGTTCAGTGTTGGGTGTATAGGGTTGATCAAAACTGTATCGTGGCTTACAAGAGAGGCATATAAAAAGTAATGTTTTAGATTGAGCTCCGAAAGAGTGAAAAAGCTTTTTTTGTTTACCTCATAGAAGTATGAGGTAAAAGACGACTGTTGAATTTTGGGTTAGATTTATGCATATATGCACAAGTGCAATAACGCTCCACTTTTGTTTATTTGAAACTTTTATTTATTTATTTATTTATTTTGCAGGTACTTCTTTTTAACACTCCACTTTTATTTATTTGAAACTTCTATTTATTTATTTATTTTGCAGGGACTTTCTTTTTGTTAATCTAAGTTGGTGTTCCCCAGTCCAGTAAAATTTGACAGTGAATGTCAAATAACTTTACTGCAGTTAAATAAATCCAAGTCATTTGTCATTGTGTCATTGTGGCATTTTACCCACCAGTGTAGGTGCAGTGGGCAGCACCCACAGGAGCAGTTCTTGGGTCAGAACCTTGCTCACATTTACCTCATTGTTACTTTTACCACAGGAGCATTTCACTACATTAGGCCTATCACTTCCACCATAAAATAGCTTGCCTGCTTGTGTGAAATATATTGGTTATTCATTGTTGGATAGAACAGTATACGTTTTAGTCCATAGACATCCACAGTTCAGCTGCAGGTTATAAAATCAAATGGCATTGATTTAAAAAAATGTCCCCTTAATGTATGGAAACATCTTTGTGTGTGTATGTAAATTAGGTATTTAATGAGATGCAAAAAAATGTCCCCACAATGTAATGTAACCCTGGTAATTTCATGTGTATGCAAATTACGTCCTCAGGAATGACGTCTGCTCGTCATGTCCCCAGGAGGGGGGATAAAACCAACCTGAAAATTTCACTTAGTCAAATCAAAAATCTGAGACGACCGTTGAATTTTGGGGTTAGATTTATGCATACATGATTTTTTTCAATGCTGTAGGACTTCAGGAAAGTGACGTCCCCGGAAAGCATGGGCAGGACATGTGTCCCCACAATGTGATAATTACAAGGATAGGTGTGTGTGTGTGTGTCAGATGGTGTAACCTGTGTGTGTGTGTGTGTGTTTCAGGTTGTATAACCTGTGTGTGTGTGTGTGTGTGTGTGTGTGTGTGTGTATGTGAGGTGATGAACAGCAGTTCTATTCCAGGACTCTTTACTGAAAGAGTCTCTGTAGAAATGATCTGTTTTTATGTATGTCCACTTTTACACACCCACGTTTAATCTAGAACCCACAGAACATGCTCATGTGCAGTGCTGTTAGCTTAATGCTAACATACCCCTAGAATCTCACCGGGTTCTGGCAGAAAAATTGTAAAGGTGTGTTTTTTCTATGAGAAAACTCTACAATTTTGTGTATGAAGCAGATATTAAAGCTCGGCTGAATCGATGCTCAGGGCTTCTTTGATGTTTTCTCTTCACTCTGCAGCGCTGCACTATCGCCAAAAACGCCACATCTGTGAAGATCACAGCTGTGGAGTTATTTACCTTCCTCTCAGGTTCTATTGATTTAATAATATAGAATATTTAATGAAGTCAGAATGGAAACATTCAGGGACACTCCTTAGTTCTGCTGGTTTCTGTCACTGGCGTAAAGTTTCAGTTTCTTTGTGAAAGAACATGTTTGGTTCCTGTGTTTTCAGTCCATCTCAGTGAAATTATTTCTTTGAAGAAGTAACCACTGAAAGTGTCTTCAGGGAACCAAAGGTAGATCTTCTGCCGCTCTAAGGAAACCTAATTCACCTTCTATGCTCGGTCTTTTGCTTGTTTTGCTTTGTTTTGTTTGTTCTGTGTTTTTTTCTTTTATTGTTTTGTTTATTTTCTTGTATTAGTTTGTTTTTTGTTTCATTCTGTTCTCTTTTGTTCCATTCTGTTCTGTTTCCTTTCGTTCTCTTTTGTTCTGTTCTGTTTCCTTTTGTTCTCTTCTGTTCTGTTCTGTTTCCTTTTGTTCTCTTCTGTTCTGTTCTATGATGTTTTGTTCTGTTCTGTTTCCTTTTGTTCTGTTCTGTTCTGTTCTATTCTGTTCTGTTTTATTTTGTTCTGTTCTGTTCTGTTCTGTTTTATTTTGTTCTGTTCTGCTCTGTTCTATTTTGTTCTGTTTTATTTTGTTCTGTTCTGTTCTGTTTTATTTTGTTCTGTTCTGTTCTGTTCTATTTTGTTCTGTTCTGTTCTGCTCTGTTCTATTTTGTTCTGTTCTGTTTTGTTCTGTTCTGCTCTGTTTTATTTTGTTCTGTTCTGTTCTGATCCATTCTGTTTTGTTCTGTTCTGTTCTGTTATGTTCTGTTTTGTTCTGTTCTGCTCTGTTCTGTTCTGTTTGGTGTTTGATCATCTCACAAAGCTCATCTTGAACATTTTCTCGGTTCTGTTTCCAGAGCGACAGTCGAACGTCTCTGAACTCTGCGCTCAAGAAACTTCCTCCAGAGGATCTAATCCTGAAATATTGCCAGATTATGATAGATGTTTTCCCCACTCTCTCTCTCTTACACACACACACACACACACACACACACACACACACAAGATAAACAATGAGGAGATTTAGGCTGAAATAAGAGATGCTCAGGGCACACACTCTGCTCTGAGTGACTCATCTGTAGATCGAGGCTCTGAAGAGCTGACAGTCCCTTCATTATTGGTTTATTGTGAAATTCTGTTGTAACTCAAACAAGTAACTTTAAAGATGCGGCACGTTATCGAAGTGTGATTGCCCTGAACGCCTCATTCTGGACCGTCTGATAAAGACTGACAGCTGTGATGAAGCTAAGAGCCCAAAAGAAAAATCACTTACTTTCGACATTCAATACCCTTCCAGAGAGAGAGAGAGAGAGAGAGAGAGAGAGAGAGAGAGAGTTTTCTGCCCCTCCTTGACAGGCCCCTCAAAGCAGCGGCATGATTTCACTTTGACTCGACACCAGGCTGCTAATATTCCTTTATAAGCCCAAATCTCATCTCCATAAACCAATATTTCACATCTATAAACGTATCTAGGAACCTCAATCTCACATCTGTAACCGGTATGTTACATCTATAGACCCATTTCTTACATCTATAAACCCACATCTCAAATTCATAGACCCGAATCTTACATCTATAGACTCATAGCTCACCTATTTAGATCCATGTCTCACTTCTATAGACCCATATTTCACATTAATAGACCCGAATCTTACATCTATAGACTCATAGCTCACCTCTTTAGACCCATGTCTCACTTTTATAGACCCATGTCTCACATTAATAGACCTGAATCTTACATCTATGGACCGATGTCTCACATTCATAGACCTATATCTTACATTAATAGATCCAAATCTCACATCACTGCAAATAGTCTGATATAATTACACTGCAGAGGGTTTCCATTACCATTTTCCATCCTGTGGTTTTACAGCAGGGCGAGTCAGACAGCAGTTATTTAACCGGCGGAGACAGGAGGGAGGTTATGAGCTGGGTGTAAGTATGTATGCAGCAAAGCACAACATCAAATATATGGAAACATCAGACAAAATAGATGATGCTTCATGTTTAACACAAATAAATCTGCACTGTGCAGAAGTCTTAAGGAAATTAGATTTAAATGTTTTTTTTTTTCTGGGCGGGTGGGTGCTGTAATATTAGAATAAATACAAAAACATTCATTAATTAACACATTCTTTACAGTGGAATGTAAAAGTTGAAACAGAAGGTCCCTTAATGAGATTAGTCAATTATGTAATTGACCCTACCCACCCAGAGAGAGAGGGGACAGTTATACTGGGTGATGGGGAGGGGAAAAAGTAATGGGGTTATTTATCATCAGTTTGTTAAAGGAGAACATGAAATCCCAAAGGACTTTAAAGGAGAACATGATAAATGTAACAGAATGTATCATTTGTATAATTTTGTCCTACAGGTTTGTACAGCTACAGTGAGTTCAGGCTCTCTAAAGCAAACTAATTAGATTCACGTGCCCTACATTATTATTATTTTAATTCACTTAATTCAGTTTATTGTAATGTTGTATAACTAATTGTAATGTCTATTAGTTTTAAAATATTTGAATGTATTTTGATTTCAGGTAGTTTATTCAGTTATTTTGTAAAAACTGGCCCTGCTACAGTGAAAGGGGGGTGGGGGGTGGGGGGTTGTCATATTGAAGTCCACAGTGTTCACAGCTGTAAATACTGTGTGATGTAAAACCTGATATGGTCTGGGTGTTTTAGCGCCCTCTAGTGGAGGAGGTCTGTAAGGCTCCTGGTTCAGGGCCCAGCTGTTTCCTGAGTGTTTAGTCTGGTCAGGTCCTGCAGAACCTGTTCAGCATGAGGGAGCCTGGAGAGCAGCAGCCTGTAGCTTAGTTTATCTGAATCTCCTCAGAGGCTAAAACATGATTATTTTAAAATCTACAGCACTACTGGACCAGATGGAAATTCAAATTCAAATTTGAGTGCCTTTACTCTGATTGTACACCAAGATTCAGTGTACAGTACCGAGCTATGCAAGAATAAAAAAACAGCATTAAATAGTATTAACATGGTACATACGTATATAAAGTTAAAAAACAAAAACAATATATATATATATATATGAAAAAGATAAATTGTATGGAAGACTTCATCTAAAAGTGCTGGGATAGGCTCCAACACACACACACACACACACACGCATGCGCACATACACACACCTCTGAATAATGATAAGCAGTTTAGATAATGGATGGATGGATGCCGTTAAAAGAAATGCCAGCAATACAGTGCGATGTCATAATATGTATGTTTAAACATGTATATAATATATATATACATATAAAAACAAAAGTTAACATTGCAATAAACACAAACAGACTAGAAGGCAGTGAAAAAGGATGGGTTCTGTATGTTAACAGTAAAATAATCAGATGGGTTCTGTGTGTGAACAGCAAAATGATCAGATGGGTTCTGTGTGTTAACGGTAAAGGATCCAAATCGGTTCTGTTTGAAAACAGTAAAAGGATCAGATGGGTTCTGTGTGTTAACATTAAAAGGATCAGATGTGTTCTGTGTGTTAACAGTAAAAGGATCAGATGGGTTCTGTTTGAAAACAGTAAAAGGATAAGATGGGTTCTGTGTGTGAACAGCAAAATGATCAAATGGGTTCTGTGTGTTAACAGTAAAAGGATCCAAATCAGTTCTGTTTGAAAATGGTAAAAGGATCCAGATCAGTTCTGTGTGTAAACAGTAAAAGGATCCAGATCGGTTCTGTTTGAAAACAGCAGTGGATGTTTTGGGATGTTTGATGGTTCATCAGAGTGATCAAGCCCACTCTAAGGTGATTTTACCTCTAAGGTGAAATACATAATATATACATTTACAAAGAGAACAATGTCAGAAAACATGGTGGAAAACCACAGATACAAAATAAAACAGAGCCACAGAGGACCAAGAAACAGGCACACAGGGGTGTTTTTATACCTGTCCAGAATAGGAAACACCTGGGAAGGGGCGGAGACATGGAGGAGACACAGGTGTGTACACTGATGAGGGGGCGGGACTAAGGTGGAGCTGAGACCCAAAACAAAAGGTCACATGACACAAAAAAGGCAGAGTGTGACATTAATACAATTAATGGTATAACTGAATTTATTCTAATATTAGTGTTAATTAAAACACACACTGACACACAGAACATTACTCTTTATTGCATTAATTATATTATTGATTTTATTCTAATATTATTTTTGATAAAACTCTCTTTATTGTATTAGTCATATTAATTAATTTAATCTAAGATTAGTGTTAATAAAACACTCACCAGCCAGGCACTTAACCCTTTACTGCATTGATGATATTATTGAATTTATTCTAATATTAATGTTAATAATAACACTCTCCTGTATTAAGGATATTAATAGGCATATGCTCGTCTTAGTGTTAATAAAAACACTCTTTACTGTATTAATGATATTATCGAATTTGTTCTAATATTAGTGTTAATAAAAACACTCAGTGTCCAGATAAACAGCTTCAGTACGATCTTCTCATGTTCCTGGGACGGATGGTACTAGGAAAGACCTTTAACTGGTTTAGAACCTACATTATGTGGAAGTTCTTCACATTTGAAAAAAGTTTCCTTACTCTCAAACCTCACAGAAAGAACAGAAAGTGGTTCTCCTGTGGTTTCACCCCAAACAAATCACTTACTCAGCTTCATTCGGACATAAAAAAGGCCTGCACCTGAAGTTTTACCATTTTTTTCATGCGTTCCCAGGTTGATTCATGGCCTGTTTAAGTGATTTCCACCGAGCAGAGCTGGAACCCGCCCAAACACGAGCGCCTGGTGATGTATGGCCCATTACTGGCCACTGCCTTTGAGTCGTAATGCGTCTTCAGCGCTGGACGGGCCGAAACCCAGTCGCAACTTCAAAAAGCGAGACAAGAGCATCGGGCAGGAGATATATGTCCATAATTATTCCCCATAATGACCACGAGCTTGAAGTAGAGAAGCTGACCAGAAGTTTAAGGAACTTAAAACTGTATATCAATCGCAGAGGCCAGTGCTTTACACCACGTTTGGCTGAAGCCGAGGTTGTTTATGGCCATAATGGTGCAATGTTGCCCGTTTTCGTGAACAGAGCGGCAGGCGAGGTCTAATGTGAAAAAGATGCCCTTTCTTTCATTCTGGGTGCCAGTATGTAAAGCTACTGAAGCAGGAGAAGACATCGTGGACCACTGAAAACAAGATAAATCTCCCTCAAACGTTACAGACACACTTTCACAGTTTGAGCTCTTGCTTCTGTTTTGCCCAAAGTGTGCGTCTTTAGTTCAGAATGCTACTAACATTAGAAGTCAATGGTCACCCAAATCTTTTACTGTAAGCACAAACCCAAAAGCTGTAAAAATGAACCGAACTTCTTCATTAAGGTGGATCAGACTTGTAGACGTGGTTTAAGACACAATATGACTTACTGTGAGCTGTAAAAATGAACTGAACTTCAGCGTGTATCTGAACAGTGTGGCGCCTTTTTACACAACAGGAGCAGGAGCACTGACCTAAAGTCAGTTTCTGTGACATCATAAACACGGAGGAATCTGATCCCAGATCAGTCCTGCCTTGCGAACGGCGGCCCATGTGTCATCTAAAATGTCCGCCTGTAGCACTGAGGTTCAGTCCTAAACCACGTCCTCAGGTCTGATCCACCTTAATGAAGACCTGGATGTAGTTTGAAGATCCAGAGAAGTTTTGGGAATGAAACGATACAGGTGACTATTGACTCCAGATCTGAACTAAAGAAGAGAAATTTCGACTCAAACACGTCTCGAGTGATCGACCACTTCTGGGGTCAGTGGAGCATCGTGTGATTTTCATTTTCTTTGACTTCTAGAGATGTTAGCTCCAGCTCTGAACTAAAGGAACGGGATTTCTTGGTTGGTCTGTGATATCTTAAACTTGTGTGAATGTAACTAATTCTTTAATGAAACTTTTTAGTACTTACAGATCATTGCTATTGGTCCACGTGTCATAAATCATTCATAAAATGTAAAGAAAGCTTTTTCCAGCGGTGTAAAATGGAGTGGTTTTAACAGTAAATCAATGACATATGATCCTCAGCCTGCCGAGGTGGCGCTAGTGGAGCTGCAGCTGAGCAGCAGTGTGTTGGACTGAAGCCCTTGAAAGCAGGCCAGGAACTCACTCAGAGAACCTGAGACTAAAGAAGACGCCAGGTGATGTCTTCATGTGCTGGAGCAAGAAATGGAATCAATAGAACAATGAGGCGTGAAGGGAGGGAGGGAGGAGGGATGATAAGTCACTCTGCCCTCTGCAGCGTCCAGACATGGCCATTCTTCATCGGGCAGAGGGATGAGAGCATAAGACATAGAAATAGATATGGATTTTTGTGTGTGTGTGTGTGTGTGTGTGTGTATGTGTTTCCATCTGTGTGTGGGCCTCTGCTGCTTTAAGATGGATAGTGGTCCTGTAACCTCTTCATTTTCTTACTCAGAAAGAGCAATCAGGTCCAAAAACTACAGACAACAATTGGAGCCACTGATAAAACATAAACAGAGTTCAGAGTGAGTTTAGAATCTAGAACCATTAACTGTGGAGGTGAATGGAACCAGATGTCTGCCTCTAAAAGTTCCTCACAGAAATGTATTCTTTCAAATGGTTCTGGTTGCCCCGCCTGACGCTGTAGATGTTGTTCTACCAGAGTTCTGAGAAGATTTTCTAATACCAAACCCATTCATAGTGGAGGGATACATGCAGGGTGTTGTAAGGCAAAATAGTCCCCAAAGAAAAGTGATTCCGTTCAGATTCACTATTTTACATCATCAACATCCATATAAACACATTTGTAAATCTTGTCTTTAAATAATTTGTGTGTGCTGTGAGAAGCTCTGCCACTAGAGGGCACCAGAGCATTAGTTCTCTCTACACTCTTCTCCTGGATCTCCTGGATAAAGATGGATATTCTGAGATTTCATCCCAGACTACACAGGTGTGAGGCAGTACAGGTAAAATAAAGGTGAACTTCACTCTGAAACAGCACCGATAACCTGCTGGTGTGTGTGTGATCGATACTGTGCATCTCATTCATTCTCCATTAGGTAATTTAGGTTTTTCCCAGTTGGACTTTAATTGGACAAGACGAAGCAGAGGATAAGAGGATGCACACACACAAATGTGTGTGTCTAGACCAGGGGTCACCAAACTTTTTGAAACTGAGAACTAGAATTGACCTTAACTTATCTTTCTGTATAATAAACATGTTTTAAATGCTTATACATATTGTCATTTTCAAATCTACATTAATGCAAATGTAAAGAATAGCAATAGGATTAAACTAAATTTTAGACGCTGCTCACTGGTGAGTTGTGCTATTTTTAAAACAGGTCCGCGGGCGACTCATGTAGTCCTCGGGGCATCCTGTTGGTGATCCCTGGTCTAGACACTCAACGTCTTGTTGCATAATGCTCTTTGTTTGCAACCTTCTGCTTTTAGCTACCGCCGATGACTAACCCCCATATAGGGGGTGAAAAGGGGAGCCGAGTGAGTAAGTGCTTCTAAATATTCTCCTCCTGCCATTACATAGCCTCCCTACAACCAAGACTTCTACAGTGCCTCTTCGGGGCCACACATGGGAACTGGGTACTTTACAGTCCCAGGCCAAACTGTAGGGGATCTCGGAGCAGCAGTGGGCCCCGGAATCGTGGCCCACCATTGTGTGGATATGCCCTGGCACCCGTCAATCACTGTCCCAGCTATGGGTAAAAAGCTGCACTGCCTTGTGGGTAAGCCTGTTGAGGCCAAGTCTAAGGGAGCACAACCGGAAAGAAAAGCAATGTGCTGGGGTGTGCATAAGGCGGGCCTAAACAGAGTAAGGACCTGGCAGCCTCCTGCAGCCATGATGGGGACATTGCAGAGGGGCATTGCAGAGGGGCGCACCAATGGGATAGCCTACACTCCACTCGAGCACTGCTAGCAAAAACATGGACAAGTTTGTGCACCCAGCCAAGC
>JBBPCY010073588.1:0-10208 GCA_037974405.1 Brachyalestes nurse | reverse complement strand
CACACACACACACACACACACACACACACACACACACACACACACACACACACACGCACACACACACACACGCACACGCACACACACACACACACACACACACACATATATATATATGTAACCCATGTCAGTAAAATAATCCTGGTTTTTAATGTGTATCAGAAGATGCAGCTCACAGTTGTGAAGTAATAAAACTGTTGCTTCCTCTGGTTCACCTGAAACTGAGCAAAAGTGCAGTAAAATGAAACAAAATAAAAGGAAATAAAATCAAGATAAAAGAGATCTGAGGAAACTCCAGCGCCGGAAATCAACAGCAGAAAACGCTGGAATCCACTCTCCATCCCTCCTGTAAACCCTAAAGCTCTGGAACCGGGAACCCAATGTCTTCACGCCGTAAAAAGAAATCATCTTTCATTCTTAAAAAATCACATGATCAGAATCATTATATCGTGATTTTAATAATGTGTTCACCATTGCGTTCCCTTTATTCCACTTATTTATTTATGTATTTACGTATTTATTTATTATTATGTATTCATACATACATACATCTAATTATTTATACTTTAAATAATTTTACTGGTTTTCTAAAAGTTAAAAATACGTGAAAATAAAATGTGTTTTTAAAGCTCTTTTGAGGTTTGAACTGATGTGAAATCAATTTGATTCCTTCAGATTTCGCCCTTTCCTCCAAAGCGTCTGTTTGAGTGGAACAAAATCACTTCAAACGCTTTTATTTTTGCTTCATTTTTTAGGTTGAACTTTAGGGGCTGTTTTTATTTTTATTCTTCAATTTTTCTGTAAATGTAATTGACCTCACAGACCTTAGTTTGAACCGTTTTGGTGTTTCTGAGGATGAAGATGAGTCAGTTCTGCCATTAAAGGGTAAAGCCCTTACAATAAATACAAATATATCTCATACAAATTACATGAATATGTAAGTGAATATATATATAATTATAAAAAATAATGGTTTCACAGAAGAAACGTTTTTAGTTTTCTGAAGAACCTGTTCTGATGAATGTGATGAGTGCAATGAGCGGATTGAGGGGTTCCTCCTGGAGGTTCTTGGAGGATTAAAACGGTTCTTTCTTCGTGTTCAGTTCTTTTTTAAATCCATGCACAGAACAGTTCTTTGGGGGTAACAAAAACGGTTCTCCGATCTTTCCAATGAAGAACCTATTCAGACACCTTTTTAGTGCAGCACCTGCCCCCTGGATCCCATTCGGGAAACATGCATCCTACACGGCTTTAAATAAGCGGTTCTAAAGGGCTCTAAAGCAGTTCTGCTAGTAGCATATTTAGAGTTGACACAAAAGAACCATCTGAATGCCGGAATGGGTGGTTAGTTCTTCTCTGGGATGGTATGGTTCTACACGTACAGCACCGAACAGGGGTTCCTATTGGGTACTAGATACAGAGTGTCCTGGACCTTTTTACTGTCCACAGTAGCCACGAGAACCCTGAGGTGACCTGATGCTTCCAAGAATAAATGGCAACAATATGCGACATCTCTGGTGGCCCGTCGCCTCGAAACTTGCCGATACAAATTCAGAATCGTTTCCGGCTCTGCAGTGGCCTCATTTTATTGGGAAATATCAACGTTAGTGTTAATGAGGTATGAAGACCCTCGTGGAAGGAGTGAAAACCCTCATGGAAGGAGTGAAGACCCTCGTGGAAATGCCTCTTGCTTCTCCTCCGGAATCGGCCCCAAAAACTGAGGCTCAAAGATTTGCAAAACCCGAAGGCAGAGAAGACTGAAATGGAGAGCCCCTTATAACGCACACCCCCTTAAACCCCCAGCCCCCCCATCGCATTAACACACCCCAGCACACAGGACAGCCAGCGTATTTTGGACCAAAGCACAAACCCAGTTCCAGCCCGGATCCGGTCCGGAATGGATGCAGTAAAAGTTTTGCCTGCTGTCCAGGTAAAAAAGACCTGCACGAGGTGGGGGAGGTCCACCCCCCCCCCCCCACAAAAAAAATACACACATTTATACACATACACACACATACACACACACACACACACACACACACACACACACATACCTCTTCCCTGTTAAAGAGAAGGGAAATTAGAAGGGTTACTCTACCTAGGTCCATGACGTTCTGCGTAGATCTGCAGTTTTTTTTTTTTTCCCAAAAAAAAAGGAAAAAAAAAAGTGGAACGATGCGCATCCCCGACACGCGTGCGGACTGAAAGAGTTCTCCCTCGCCGTATCGGCTGGAAAGAAAAAAAAAACGAAAAAGGCGCAGTTTCGTCTTCTGCAAAACAAAAGATAAAGGAATAGAAAAGAAGAAAACGGAGAAAGGAAAAATAGAATGTAAAAATAATAAAATGTGCTCTTTTTGTCGGTTTCCTCCCTGAAAAAAGCCCCGTTATGGGAAGCTGCAGTGAGGCTGGCGCTGGCTCATCCCTCGAATGATCATGAGCGCGTGAAACCAGGCTGCTTTTTCCTTTTTTTCCTCCCCTTCTTCTTTTTCTTTTTTTTTGTGTTTCAGCGTTCAGGGCGCCTGGAGCCCCTCCTTTATATCCTACACACTCGCGCTCGAGCCCCTGTCTGCTGCACATGGCACCATCCACCGGTTGCTATAGTGAAGCCTCCACATGTTGCCGACAGGGCTGTTCTGAAGGAGGGATGGAGGGATGGGGGGTGTGGAGGAGGTGGAGCGATAGAGGGGAAAAGGGAGGGGGGATTGTGCTAATAAGCAACGGACAGAAAGCTTGTCACTCATTTGTTGAGCTACTTGGGGTTTCTATAGGTTGAATAGAGCTTTGCTGCTTTCTCTCCTACAGCTAAAACACCCACCACCAAAGAAAACCACTTCTCCCATCACCCCACCAAAAAAACCTTTTACCAACCCAACACTCCCCTCCGAAAAGCCCCATGAACCCCATCACCTCCACCCAAAGTACAGCCCCATTACCCCAACAAAAATGTAATACTATGCCCACCGAAAAGTAGATTTAGCTAAAAAAGAATAATCTATATAGTCCTGAACCAAAAATCACTACCCATATTAATCTCCCACCGAAAAACACAATTTGTTTACTTTCTAAAACTCCCACTGCCCATTTAACCTCAACCAAAAAACCCACCATCATGTAATGCTTTCAAACAACCCACCACAAATATATTCCAATGAACTCCATCACTCATATAACTCCTAACATAAAAAATCACCAAACACATAACGCCCACCAAAATACCTATTATTAAATAACTACCTATTCAAGCATCACCAAAAAACATCAGGCGTTCAACCCTCACCAAAAACACTGCCCATTCAGCACTCACCATAAAACTAGGCCTAGCACATTCAATCTTCACCAAAAAACACCACCAATTCAACCCTCATCAAAAAACTATCACACATTCAACCATCACCAAAATCTACCACCGAATCAACCCTCACCAAAAAACACTACCTATTCAACCCTCACCAGAAAAACACCCATTTAACCCTGACCAAAAATCTACCACACATTCAACCCTGACCAAAAAAAATACCCGCCACCAGTTCAGCCCTCACCAAAACCCACCACCCATGTAAACTACCACCCATTCCTCTATAAAAACCATCACTCATTCAACCCTCACCAAAAAACACCACCAATTCAACCCTCATCAAAAAACTATCACACATTCAACCATCACCAAAATCTACCACCAAATCAACCCTCACCAAAAAACATTACCTATTCAACCCTCACCAGAAAAACACCCATTTAACCTTGGCCAAAAATCCACCACACATTCAACCCTCATCAAAAAAATTCACTCATTCGACCCTCAAAAAAAAAAACACCCACCACCCATTTAACCCTCACCATAAAGCCCACCACAATCAAAACTTACCAAAGGACTACCACCGATTCAACCTTCACCAAAAAACTACAACACATTCAACTGTCACCAAAAAACTAAAACACATTCAAACCTTACGAAAAACCCACCAACCATTTAACCCTCACCAACAAACTATCACACAATCAATCCTCACCAAAAAACCCCACCACCCATTCAGCTCTAACGAAAAAACCGCCATCAGTTCAACGCTCACCAAAAACTACCACGCATTCAACTACCACCGAAAAAAACCACCAGACATTTAACCATCACCAGAAAACCCCACCACACATTCAGCCCTCACCAAAAACTTAGATATCACTTAGATAACCCCTTCCAAAAGCCCACAAAACACTCACCACCCATATAATTCCTACTGGAAAACCCTAGCTGTTCACCAAAACCTCACCAAAAACCAACACCCAAGTATGCCACAAAAAACATACCACACAAAAAACCCCTTCAAACATACTACACCCCATAGCCCTTACCCAAAAACCCCATAGCCCACCACCCATATAAACCCCAGCAAAACAAACCAAAACCCCGCCACTCATGTAACTCTCATCAAAAACCCACTAACCCCCACCACCAATTCAATCCGCACCAATAAAACCTCTCGACACTGTGGACGTGTGTTTTATTCACCCTGCAGGGGTTGATGGTGCTGAAACACTGGAACAGGAGAGCAGAGGAGAGACTGAGAAGAGACAGGAGTCTAATATCAGGGGCTGAAAATAATACAAATAATAAAGAGAACATTTAGGAGACAGGAGAAGATGAATGGGCTTTGATAAACATCAGTAATATCATCAGTAATAACGCCAACAGGAGCTACGCCTGGATCAGAGAGAGAGAAGGAGAGAGGGAGAGATAGATAGAGAGAGAGGAAGCGAGAGAGACAGAAAAAGAGAGAGAGAGAGAGAGAGAGAGAGAGAGAGACAGACAGACAGAAAGAGAGAGAGAGGGAGGGAGTGAGAGACAGAGAGAGAGACATTACAAAGTGTTCATTTGCAGGAGAGAGACAATATATGTGTGTGTGTGTGTGTGTGTGTGTATGTGTGTGTGTGTCAGATGCAATTGACATGTCTGGGGAGGGTCTTTGGTTTATCTTTCTTCTTTCAGCTTCAGACCCCACCTTCTGTCTCTCTCACTCTCTCTCTCTCTCTCTCTCTCTCTCTCTCTCTCTCTCTTTCTGTCTCTCTCGCTCGCTCTCTCTTTCTGTCTCTCTCTCTCTCTCTCCCTCTCTCTTTATCTATCTATCTCTCACCCTAGTGGAGAGGACAGCTGCAGCTGGCACATTCGAGAGGGATATGACACACGCTCACGCTTACACACACACACACACACACTCATCCCTCTATGGGTCAGAAAAGAGCCTCTTTAGCAGCACATCTGCTCGGTGTCCATGTTCTCAGTCTGTATCATAGAGATGGTCCTGCACTTAATGACATTTTATTAAAGGGCCAATATCACACATTTTTCTCATATTTCACATTTAAAGGTTATTGTTGCTCTCTGAAGGCCATTTATGTGGTCTGTGTGTTTTTTGTACCCAAATCAGCCCTAATTCATTTTTACACAGCCATTTCCAACCTCTCTAATCTCTCTGAATTAAACAGGCTGTTATCGTGCCTTTAAGCCTGCTGTATGTAAATGAGTTCTGTTCTGATTGGTCGTCCTATATCATGTATGACTCTTTCCTAAAGCAGTCCAGGCTGCTTTGAGCTCCTGGGTCAAATGGGGCTAAAATGCTGCAGGCAGAACAGGTGGGTCGTTTGGAGTTTGCTTGTTTTTGTGACATCACAAAATGCCAATGGGTTTCACTGTCTAGCTATTAAAGGGCCGATTGTCACAGGCAAAACAATTTTAAACAAACATGGTTTATAAACAAAAACTAGCAAAAAAAGCCTGCCTTGAATCAAGAGCTCATTTGCATATGCTAATATTAAAGATACGATGACGAAAACATCGAGTCATTTTAAGGGATGAAGAGAGGCTAGAAATTTGCTATTGGAAACATTAATTATATAAATATAAACACAAATAAATCTTACAGGTGGGCCTCAGAATAAATATATGATTTGCTGGTTGTGTGGTGATGCAGATTATATATTTGGTGGCTTTTTTAAGGTCCGTACTGATGAATAAAAAAAGACATGCTAAGCTAATAAAGGAGCTCAAATAATGAACATAATATGCAGTTATTTGTTAGAATGAAGAATATTTATTTCTTAGAATAAAGAAAAAATACTGCGTGTAGATTTAGAAAATATTAAGTTCAATTGTAGGAAATCCCAGCATGCCATCATTCTGGACTGGTGGTAGATATATATTTATTTACTATATAGTTGCTGTAGTATTCACACAGATCAATACAAACCATCCAGAGGAGATGGAGAGAGGGAGGAGGGAAGGAGAGTCTCTCAGGACTAACTATGGGGTGTGTGTGTGTGTGTGTGTGTGTGTGTGTGTGTGTGTGTGTGTTGCAACACTAGGGTGAAGTTAAGTCTGGGTCTTAGTTAAATACGGCAAAACACAGTCGTCTCAAAAACAGATTCAGTACAGCCTTAACTCAGTTTGTGCTTTAAAAGTGTCCACCAGAAGACGAAGTGCTGTAAGTGAATGAATAATGTAAAATCATTGGATAGCGCAATCGCTATATATGTAAAATATATATGTATATGTATATGATGTGATGTCTGTCGACTGGATCAGAACATCTCCAACACAGCAGGTCTCGAGGGGAGTTCTTGGTGTGCAATGGTTAGAACCTACCAAAAGTGTTTCAAATGAGGTGAACTGGAGAACCGGACCCATGCTAACCCCTGTCCACCACTGAAACCATTTATCTTTTACTACCTAGTCTCTCCATCTCTCCATCTCCAATCTTATGTCCATTCATCCACCCACTCACGTATGCATCCATCCACCCATCAATCCACCCATCAATCCATCCATCCATCCATCTATCCAGTTCTGCCTGTGTAGGTCCACCTCTTTATTCCAAACACAAAACATTTAGATGCATGAAGCCAAATCACAGCTTTCCACAATTTGCTTTATTCTGATGGATAAATTATTTATGCAGGAATCAAACCTCCTGATTTCTGAGATCGCTGATCACCTCAGCATCGTCCTCCGCGTCCAGACCGACAAAACAAAAGGAGAAAAACAATGGGTCTATTTTTATGACTCAGCAAGAAGCGCTGACACCAAAAGCGAAGGCGTCCGTGGGCCAGAAGAGAAAGCTCATTTTCAGAACTGCTAAAATCAGATGCGTGATATTAGCAAAGGACAGTCATGTGACATTTTGGGGGTGGGGTGGGGGGGGGGTCTTTAGAGTGAATTGACTTGACTTTTCCTTCGTGGATGAAAGAGATTTGGTGAGGAAAAGAGGAGGAAAGGGGTTAGAGGGAGAGTGAGAGAGGAACAAGCCATCGTTAATCCAGGCAGAACACTGGCGTGCTAATTGGCGAGCGCCAGCTCTTGGCTTGCCTTGCCTCGTACATACGTGAGGCTTAAGGACTAATTTAGGCAGAGATGCTCGTCAGGCCTGTCGCTGTCGTCTTCGCGGCAGATTAGCTTGTTAAAATAAGCTTTTTCATTGTCTGCATGGCTGCGGCTGCAGCTCCAGCCAACGGCAGGCAGTTCAGAGCCAAGAACAAGGTAAACGCTACGCTTGTCAACTTACGCATGTGCTCTCCGCTTGATCAAAACCCAGCACACACACACACACACACACACACACACACAAACATACTGTTACTCACAATGAAACGTTGAGTAAACAAAACCAAATATAAAACTGCACAAGAGCGAAGGACGAGCTCACAAAGGCTGCAGCAAAGGAGCTGTGTTTTGACGTGTGACAATGACCTGCCTTCACAAGAAGAAAAATTACCAGTGAGAAATAAAATGTATGGGTTTCTGCCGGGATCTCTGGATTCCTCCCACAGTTCAAATAACAGGTGGGCTAAAGATCCTACACTGATCATAGGTCACTTTACACTTTACATTTTATACTATGCAACTTACCTCATATTATGCACCGACACTTCACATTATGCACATTCACATTATGCACATTCACATTATGCAACTTAGCCTGTGATGAATATTTATTGCTGCTGCATCCCTCTGTCTTCTATGTCTTTTGTGTATCATGTCTTATGCTCTGTATGTGAGGGAGGGGTTTTCAAGTAAGAATTTCATTGTGCTCTGCACTCTGTACTTTGTACATATGACAATAAACTTCAATTTCAACTTTGAGTATGTGTGTGTGTGTGTGTGTGTGTGTGTGTGTGTGTGTGTGTGTGAGTGAGTGTGTGTGTGTGTGTGTGTGAGTGTGTGTCTGCCCTGTGATGGACCATCCAGGGTGGTTTGTTGTCTCCAGCATCCCCTGCAGCCCTGATTAAGAAAAAGTAGGTCAGATAATGGATGAATAATAATAATAATAATAATAATAATAATAATATAACATTGCTTCATGTTACTTAAAATTTTTGTTACTTTAACATTAAAGTATAGTCACACACTAATTTATTTTAACACTAAAGTAAGTAGTTTGCACAGTACTGCATGTATATTAGATGTTTTATTGTATTCTTTTCGTACTATTTGTCTTTGTGAACTCTGGAGCCATGCTGTCTCGTCTCACTGTATATGTATTTATAGCTGAGATGACAATAAAGTTGACTTTGACTTTGATTTCAGGAGCACAAACTCAACAAGTGAACACCTTGACCTTCTCCTCCACAGGGCAGACCGAGGGGGAAACAGCTTCTGTTTTATTTCCTTCAGAAGTTGAGATGAGGCGTCTCCACTTTACAGGTCAGGTTTTTAGCGGTGCTAAAAAAGTAATTATGCTAAACACCCAGCACGCTGAAAATACAGCGATTACAGGCGCCGTCGCTCGTCAGGACTGACGCTGATGCCGGTGTCGCCCGAACCCGCGAGATGAAAAGATTTCATTGACCTCCGCGAGTTTGCGGCACCTTTAAGCAAAGAAGAATTGTCGCTGTACATTCAGCACCATCCTCAAGGCTGGTTTTCTTTTCTTAAAAGCCTATTTTTTCCAAAGCACAGACTTTAGACGTGCCATAAGTGCGTCAGGGAGCGGCTGGTCAACACCGAGGGCAGTCATTTGCAGAGTTCAAACCTTTCTAACTTGCCATGTTGAGGCACTTCACGGGAAGTGGGGCGGGGGGCCGCTGTTGTTTGATTTACGGTTATAAAACCTCAATCACTCTCGAGGGAGCCGAGCAGCCGAGTGGACTTTCACTCAAGCCGCACTGAGGGTGAAGTAAGAGGGAATTAATGAGGGCGTAAGACAGTGGGCCCGGCCTGTAGACAGGTTAAAGCCTCAATCAGGCTGATTCGAGCACGCTGCCTATTTTAGACTTTTGACGTTTCTGTGGGCGTGAAATTTCTTTGTCCTGTCGCATGTCACGCTGTGAGCTAGACCAACAGCTCTAAAGTGATTTCAGTGTGGTTCTAATTTAAATTTGTCTCGTGATAGCCCTCGTGATGGATAATATACCACATCCAAATCTGTAAAAAGTATTCAACATTTCGAAATCTGTATGTCAAGTGGGCCTCCAGGAGGAGCCAATATCTTGGGACATATGAGTTCAAAATTCAACAAATTTGACATACTGCATCACTATCACATTCTTTGGAAGCACACCAAATTTTGTAGAATTCCATCCATAGGGGGTGCAAAGGGAGAGTGAGAGAGAGACAAGCCATTGTTAATCCAGGCAGAACACTGGTGTGCTAATTGGCGAGCGCCAGCTCTTGGCTCGCCTTGCCTCATACATACATCTCAAGCCCTTGTGATGGAGAATGTACCACATCCAAAAACTTCATCCATTTTCCTAAACATATTTGAGCAAAGTTAATCATTTTGTTATACAAGTAACCAGTGTTGTGCATGAACACGTTCAATGAACAGCGTTTATTGAACACGTTCCTATTTTTTATGAACACTGAACTGAACGAGTCGGTTTACAAATTATGAACGTAACCGTGAGTGACATTCACTCTCGCAAGCTGAACACAGTTCATGTTCTACGTTCGCAGGCGATAGTGATAGGAAGTTCGGCTCTTTTCAGAGAGCCGGCTCTTGTGGCATGGCTCCCAAAGAAGAGTCGGTTCTTTCGGCTCCCAAACGGCTCTTTGTTTATTATCATCTGTAACCTCATAGTTTAGCACAACTTGGCAAATATGAATGCTTTGTGTATTGATAAAAAAGTGGGGAGCAGCTCTCACTAGATGGGAGTCGGCTCTTCTGATTCACTACAAAGAATCAGCTCTTCTGATTCACTACAAAGAATCGGCATGGCTGGTG
>JBBPCY010073587.1:0-10208 GCA_037974405.1 Brachyalestes nurse | reverse complement strand
TGTGTGTGTGTGTGTGTGTGTGTGTGTGTGTGTGATCTAACATGCGCATGAAAATGCATATCTAGTAGGTCTGTAACGATACACCAAACCCATGATTTGGTTCGTATCACGATTTTTGACCCACAATTCGGTTCGTATCGGTCAAGTAGAGGAAAAATTCTGATATGCCATTTTGTTTGGAGACACCTTATCTTTACCACAAAATTATAACATCAATAAATGCTTCAATACCGCTTATTTCCCATTCATACTGCAGAAAAGGAGTCGAGTTGGAGTCGACACACCTTTCTCAGTTCACTGAGCGTTTGGAACTCCTTTATCTAGACCCCTTGTACCTTTAGACTTAGCCGTCTGTTACAGTAAAACATTTGTTCCCATTTCTTTTATTTAATCTACTCAGTGTACCAAAGAGAAGACAGTTTGACAGACATCAAATAGCATTTTTACACCAATGAGGTGATTCATAAGAAAATATAACGAAATGAGGGACAGCTCAAGACGTTTGCACAGTTCATTTTTTGGTTTTTAATAACATGTTCTGTGTATTGAAAACCGTTTCCATTCCAGAGGAGGAAACACGGCCTTAAATGGCCCTCACCCTACCTTATAATTTTTCTAAACGGCCATTTTCCAACCACTTTTTATACTATAGGATTAAACGGGCTGTTTTTTTTTTTTACTGTGCGATTAAAATTGATGTATGTAAATATCATCTGCTCTGATTGGCTGCCCTTTATTGTGCCTCATTCAGAAACCGTCATCATGGGGTGTGGGCTGAACTTCTGTAGGCTGAAAAGATGTGTAAAAGCTTGTGACATCACAAACACTGCACTGAAATGGGGCTTAGTTTCCAAATATGGACTGTATGCACGGGAATTGAATGGTATGTTTTAAAGCCTATATTTCAAAGGAAAATCTGTTTTTCCATGATATGTGCCTCAGGGCCTTTTTCACAAAGAGGTTTACAGGCAACACAGCCGTAAAATTATGAAGTCTTTTATGTCATAGATTTGTTTACTTACTCATTCACTCAAATCTGGCTGAAGTCTCTACAAGGGGAGATATCAGAGATCAATAAAGCTTTTAGTACGTCATAAGAGTGTCCTTGCTTTCTCCGTGTCACACTAATCTGTAATGCTTTATACGTGTGTGTGTGTGTATGTGTGTGTGTGTGTGTTTGTATATATGTCTTTTATATATACATGTAAGTAATGCTGTTTATGGTTAATTTCTTTTATAATGTCCATAAGTGTTTTGAAGAGGCCATCTTTTAAACCACTCTAGCCTTACACCTGATGAATAAAACATAGCCACTTACAGCAAAATATAACTCCTTATACTTTTCCATGATTTTGGTTCCCTCTTGTGTGTTTTGCACAGCGTGAGTGTGCCTGAATATAAGCCACGTTCTTCAGCAGTACATGGAAGTGCTAATGAGTTTGCTGAATTTTGCTGACACCTGCAGTCTCTCATGGAGGCGCGTTTGTCAGCAATGTTTTATTAGAGAAGGTCTTTTTGATGTAACCTAAATGAACCAAACATGAGTAGTCTGTTCTGTCTTACTGCTTAACGCTGTGTGTTCTGAGATGTTTGGGAGTCTGTAACCCACCGTCCAGCACTAGAGCTCGAAGCAGTTGTTTAGTCCTGAGATTTACAGAGTTTGTTCAGTGAGATGTTCAGTGTGTGGAAATGACGATTTTGTGGCATGTTTAGATTTGAAACCGGGTTTTTATGTTTTCAGATCCGTGATGGGAAGCGTGTGATGGAATGTTTGAAGAAGGCCCTGAAGATCGCCAACCAGTGCATGGACCCTTCCCTGCAAGTGCAGCTGTTCATAGAGATCCTGAATCGATACGTCTGTTTTTACGAGCGAGAGAATGACGCGGTACGCCTCGCCTGCCGCCTCCACACACTGCTTTCACACTCTGTTCCGCTTTTTTCTAGTCTTTCTCGTCTTTGTGTTTCTTTTCATTTGCTGTACTACTCGCTCTCCCTGACCCACATTTATCTCATCAGGTCTCAAGTCTTGGAGTAGAGAATTTCCGTCTTCTTATTAGCTTCATCCGCCGGCTTTAGACGACAAGTCTTTTAATACAGAAAAGGCTTCGGTCAGAAAGACGGCACTGAAATAGTATTTAAACTAAAGTGACAAAACCACTTGAAACTGTTTTGTTAGTCAGAGCCAGCTGAAGTTCCAGTACTTCTTACAGGAGTGATCAGTAACTAACTGACAACTGCTGTTTTTAATCTCCTCTTTCTTTCAAACATCACATTCTCTGTGTTTATTCTGCACTTGTCTATTATAAAAAGCCAGTTATTTGAAGCCGTATTGAATTGAGAGCAGCGTTACAGTAATTAGGGCTGTTATCTCTCCTAATTTTTCCCTCCAGGCCAACAACTCGGGGGAGGGTTTCCCATAACAAGCTCCAGAGAGAGCTGAACGTTCCACAGTTCTCTGGAGTAAAATACACTTTTCCTCTTCCAAAAATACGGGTTGGACTGAGATATCATTTAGAGCAGATTGTTCACTCAGCGGAAGTGACTACAGGTGCCAAGCAAAAATTAAATTCTCTACAATACCCGTAACACAGTGCTCTCAAACCCCAACACTGCCTCACACCCTAATAAAGCGGAGAGGCACATAATGGCATTAAAAGAGAAGTCTTTAAGCGATAAATGTAAATAAATTGTCTTCAGGATTGAGTCAAGTCACAGGATAATTAACTTGTCACTCAAGTAAAAACTGTCCTGTCATATTTCACTAAGCAGAATTTCTTGAACTGATTTATATGAATTAGGCAAAGTTAAGGACTTCCATTTTCCTTTAGAGGTTGGGCCTAATGTATTATTGATTTTACAGCCGGATAAAAAAAACACTTCCTTAAATTAATTCAAATAAATAAAATGCAGGAAGAAATTGAAGGCTCTGCGTAGGACAAGCATAGTAACCAAAACAGCACGGACACAGAGGTTTAAATGGTCATGTAAAAATGAATTATGCCTTTTTGATGTATTAAAGTGCACAAATTTGAAATGAAATACTGGACATATATATAGTATATGTGCCCTTTAAGTTAAATGACTAAGACTACTTTTGTGTAGGTATTTGGCCAGCAGTTTCTCTTCTATATAAGCCAGTTGCTGCCTTTTGTGCTCCCCTGTCTTACGTATACTCTCATTAGAAGTGCTCTTGTTTGTAGCCTCGAACTCTCCCTCCCTTCGTGTCCAACTGATAGACTGAATTAGTGCTTTTTCGGGGTGTGCAAGTGACAGTCATACACATTTCTGATTACCCTCACTGGCGAAGCAGGAAAATGGTCTCTCTCCCTCTTTCTCTCTCTCTCTCTCTCTCCCTCTCTCCCCCTCTCTCTTTCTCATCGTATACCTCCAATCCTGTCCTGTCATGTTCCTCTCTGCAGCCTGGTGCTCATTATAGCCATATTGGTGTCCTTCAGGGTTGAGAACCAGCTGTTCTCTGAGGGTAGAATTTAACGGGAGACCTGGAAAAGAGCAGACACATTTAGAGTTCTCTTTCATCTCTGTGTATTTCTGGTCCTTGGGACATGTCTGTTGACTGTTTTCCGCTTGGTGTGTGTGAGAGAGATACACACAACTGAATGCCAAGCAGGTTTAATTGCCTTGCTGGTTCTTGTTTACCACTTTTCAAGCAAAACTCCAAACACCCTTTCCGATTATTGCATTCTGTGCAATAATCCACAGAACCACCAAGATCACCAGACTCAGAGCCAGGCATCAGCCAAGGAGTGTAAGACTCTGCAGCAGTGTAGAGCAGCAGAAACCCATTCCTGCATTGAGGAAGTATTATTGAAGTATTATTGAGTATGAACACACATGAGATGAGCTGGAGTGGCGTTTTTGATCCAGAACACATCACCTAACATCAGTACCTCATCTCACTAATGCTCTCATGGCCACAATCAATCTTCGCAGCAATTTTCCAACATCTGAAGCCTTCCTAGAAAGGTAGAGGCTGTTCTTGCAGCCAAAGGGGAACAAACTAGGGGTGTTAATGAATCACATAATCGATGCATCGTGATGCAGATGTGGACGATGATGCATGGATGCAGTGGCAGGACATAATCGATTATATCATGATGATTTTGCTTGATTTTAAAAATCTAGTTAAAAAGTAGCACTGCAGAATGTTTTGTTTTTGAAGACTGACCGTATTCACTGAAGATGTAGGCTAGTCCTATACTACTTATTTTGGTTACAATTTAATGCTATGGGCACAATTTCTGTTTACGTTTTGTTGAACTATGTCTATATTCTTAATTTCTATTTACAATTTAGTGTAATGGTCACAATTTTTGTTCACATTTTCTGTTTTTTTTTAATAAAAATGGGAGCTTACATCTCACTGCTTGTATTTGAACACATACAAATGTGAAGTAATGTATAAAATTGATGAGATGCATCAAGATATTGGATCGAATCGCTGACATGATCATCGAATTGAATCGTGAGGCCTGTGACGGTTCACACCTCTAAACACCACCACAGGACGTTAACATAATGGTACACAAACAGCCCTCCCCACCCACACCAAGTTATTTTCTGCCTCATTTCATCCCTTTTTCAGGTGTGTGCCTCTTTGTAGAACTGTTTCATAAACTAAACCTCCATCGATTTCTATTACATTTTGTTCAAAGTGGTCCCGCATCACTAACTGAGCTACAGAAAACAGGAACCTGAATTGCTCCATAAAACATTATTTAGTTACAAAAACTGAAAGCTGAATAGACTAAAAAAAACAAAAACATATTTTTGGCTGCTACATGTTATTTAGCACAAGCAGCATAATCCACCTGCTCTGCACTGATTGGATGAATCCAGCTGACTCCTGTTGATCACTGAGTGAGAGCCTAATCAGTGACAGGTTTGTGTTGAACATTCATTTGTTTTAGGGCCGAATTAAAAGTCCAACATTGGTTTGCCTCAAAAATGATGCAGTATTCTTTTAATATGACTCCAAATTACCCCCTGAACACTTCATAGCAACTATTAACATCTGAATATCTGATGGTTTTCCTGCTCTACTCACAGCTGCATTTCTTTGTCACTCGCTCCATCTCACAGAAGTACCCCTGGCCTCGGTCACATCATATGTCCATCCTCTACCCATGCTTCTCCTCCTCTCTTCCTCCCAGCTCAGTGCTTAAAGCTTCACTCCTCTTTCCTTCTCGTTTTCCTCCTCAGTCCCTCAGTGCCACACGGCAGCCCCTGCAGAGCTGCTCGACGCAGCCCTTCCCCCTGGGTCAATATCGTTATGTAAGAGTGTATCCAACTAGAAAGAGTAATTACAGAGTGACAGAAAGATTGTGAGAGGGTGAGAAAAAGTGAGTGAGAGGGAACAAGAAAGCAGGAGCAAGAGAATGGGAGTCTAAATCTGTAAACAAGCTCATCTGTTCAGGACTTCTTGACTAGTCTAGCTGGGAGTGGACTGTGCTCAGACTCCTCCTCCTCCTGGATTAGCACTTTTAGTACTGGGTTAAATGGGAAACTGGATTCATTACCAAAGCAGAGGCTGTTTTCTCCAGCGTTTGATCAAGATTTGATGCCATAAAATGAACGATTACTCAATGAGGTCATAGGCGACGTTAATTATTCACATGTCAGTGTGCTGAGGTGTCATCTTTAAACTAAAGTGCTCTATAATGCCATGTTAATGTGAGCCCTGGTTAGTCTGACATTGCCAGTGTTTCCTGTGTGGGTTAAGAGGCTCGGCATTGCGTTGGACAGGCGATTTTGTTTTGCCATCGAGGGAATGGGGTGGGGATGGGTGGGGTATTGTGGTGAGCTATTTGGGTTGTTGAACAGGGAGTGATTTCGTTTTGTCAAACAGGGTGGGGTGTTCACTTCTGCCCAAAGATTAAGGAATGACAATCCACCACTGAGAAACTGACTTGGTGCCACCAGCTGCAACACTAGTGTAGTGTGGGTGATACAGAAACATCTTTATAGAAGATAACAGCATTGTCAAAACTAGAGGTCTCCTATCACATTGCAAAGATTTTGGTTGGGTTATGTGGGGAAATTAGTACTTTAAGAAGTGGACTTTGGTCTTGTTTGTTATTATTTTGGTGTTTTCTTTTTCTTTAAGTGAGGAAAACTAATAAACTGCATTGCTTAAACACGCAGCTAAAATTTGAACTGGTTCCCACATCCAATCAATTACCAAAACTTTGACTGACATACATTTTATTTACTCCTGTTAAGAGGAGCATAGATTTTCCAGTTCACTTGGCAATAATTGGACATGGGAAAAGACCATGATCTGTTCAGCATGGGGCAAAAAGGAAAACAAGCTACAAAAATGTGTTTGAGAAGTAGTTACATAATTCTAATCTGTATATGCTGTATTAATTAATTAGTGTTATTGACTTTAGGTGATTTTTGATATTTGTACTTTTGGACAGTTTTCCACTGCGTTTTGGTGGGTTTTTAGTGTTTTTTTTTTTTACAGCTGGATGCCATCAGGCCACCTTGCTTGGCAGAATTACGCCGGTTACCATGCAGTGAAAATGATAGCTGTCATTACATCATGGATAATAATCAGCTGACATATTTCTACTTAGGAGCAAGTCTTGTTTTTGTGACTCATACTCAAAACAACCACAGAGATTCACTGTATACAATCCTGCCTCTAATGGATTATCTGTTTCTAGGAAAAACATTAGATTCAAGCCAACAGCTGTCTTCCAGCAGCAGTAAGACAAAAAAAAATGCAGAGATTAAAAAAAAAAAATCATCCATGTGGCTTCAAATACTGTAAGGGTGGTAAGGGTGGGACGAAATACCGATTTTGCGATATATTGCAATATTTCAACTCACGAATGAATACCGGTACGCTCTTTCCCTAAATCGGTTATTTAACCACTACTGCAGATATCTGGCAGGGGGCGCTCCGGCAGGCGAACAACACGAGAGCAGCGGGGACTTAGATATGTGTTTACATTGATTTTGAACAGAGTGTCACTGTTAAAAAGACATTTAAAAGTCCCATTACATGAAAATTTCACTTTGTGAACATTAATATTAGTTCCCCTAGCCTAGTTTACCTAGTTTACTCTTAGAATGTGGCTGTAACATTAGCTCTGCAGCTAACAGCCCACTACTATCAGCTACTGTCGGGAATGTAAAGGTAGATAGCATCAGTTATGTGTGCGAATACACACATTAACTCGAGTGTTGTAATTGTGTGTTATTTGGTCAACCGTGCGGCTATAGCCATGGCTATAGACTTGCCTCTTGCCTCTCTCCTCCTCATCATTTAAAGCTACAGACGCAGAAACGGCACATCCCAGGGAAATCTCATTGTGGGACTGGCTCGAAGTGGCTGTAATTCTGCACCAAGGCTGAATTTTGGAAAGAGACTTCAGATACAGTATTAGGGGACCACTAAGATCTATATAAAACCATACAAAAGCAGCATGTCATGGGACCTTTAAAAGCAGTTGATTCGTAACCGACTGTATTTTAGTAATTCCAGTTAAAAATAAAGTTAAAATTAAAATTATTTATTTTTATTTAAAAATTGTTCTTTTAAAATTGATATATATTGTTAGCTATCTTGTGCAATATATCGATTATTGCAGTATCGCCACATCGTGATATTATCAGTATTGTGAGGCATGTATCGCGTATCGTATCGTGAGGCACCCTGAGGTTTCCAGCCCTAATTGTGATGTAGAGTCTTATAGAGTGTTACAGAGTAGTGTAGAGTGTTGTGTTGTAGTGTTATAGAGTATTATAGAGTATTATGGAGTATTAGTATATTTACATAATTTAGCAGACACTTTTATCTATAGTGACTTCAATTCTTTAACTACAGGGGGCAGTCTCCCTGGAGCAACTGGGGGTTAAGGGTCTTGGTCAGGAACCCAGTGGTGGTGTGCTGAAGGTAGGATTCGAACCCAGGACCTCTTGGTCCAGAGGCAACTATCTTACCTGCTAGACCTCCCACGTTTTGTATAGAGTGTTATAGAGTACTGGAGAGTGTTATGTTGTATAGTGTTAGTATTATAGTGTGTTGTAGAGTGTTATAGAGTATTGTAGAATATTATACAATTTTGTAGAGTATTATAGAGTAATGTAGAGTGTTGTAGAGTATTATAGAGAATAATAGAGTAATGTAGTGTTGTGTTGTAGAGTATTATAGAGTATTGCAGTGTTATAGAGTAAAGTAGAGTATTGGAGAGTGTTACAGAGTATTGTAGAGTGTTATAGAGTATAGTAGAGTATTACACAAAATTGTAGAGTATTATAGAGTAATGTAGAATGTTGTTGTCAGCTAAATGACATAAATGTAAACGTGTTGTAGAGTATTAGAATATTGTAAAGTGTTGTAAAGTGTTGTAGAGTCTTATAGAGTATAAAAGTGTTATAGAGTATTATTATTATTTTATTATTAGTAGCCTCATTGTTGGTGTTAGTTTAGTGTTCAGTTTGAGTAATAATCCTGGGGACGATCTGAGGTGAGAATCTGATCCCTGAACAGTCCCAACATCTAATCTCAATGTATTCAGCACCTGCTGAGGTGCTGGAGCTCCTTCTCCTCAGAACTTCTTCTGAAAGTAGAACAGGCCTTCACTTTCTGAAGCCTGTCCACTCCACGCACACCACACACACACTTTATTTACTGACAACATTAAACCTGAGACAGTCAGCCAGGGGCCCACCAACTTCTCACACGCCTGTGTGTGTGTGTGTGTGTGAGTGTGTGTGTGAGGACTGTGTTAATGATTGATCAGCTTCAGTCAGTGATTAATCTGGTTTCCATTTACCATCAACCCCACAGTAACTGCCTCAATAAAGTGCTTATCTAGAACACACCTGAAGGTTAAAGGTGAGTAGTCATTGTGTGTGTGTGTGTGTGACGTTTTCTCACACTGTGTTACGACTGAGCTGTACTAGCCTTGTACACAGTGAGGAACCGGATCAGAGATCTGAGCTCCTCCACACACACACTCTTATTCAAGTTCTCCATGTTGAATGGTGCATTCAAATGTGTGTGTGTTTATTATTATTACGCCACAATCAGCAACGTCATCATTCCTGTAATTCTTGTGTGTGTGTGTGTGTGTGTGTGTGTGTGTGTGAGCGTGTGTGTGAGTGAGTGAGAGTGTGTGTGTGTGTGTGTGTGTGTGTGTTTATTATTACGTCACAATCAGCAACGTCATCATTCCTGTAATTCTTGTGTGTGTGAGTGTGTGTGAGTGTGTGCGTGCGTGTGCGTGCGTGTGTGTGAGTGTGTGTGTGTGAGTGTGTGTGTGCTGATCAGGTTTCATGGTGTCAGGTTTCTTTAGGCTGGAATGTTAGTCTGCAGTTCTGGGATTAATAATCTCACTGCAATCAGAATAAATCAGAATAAATCAGATGAAATCAGATGAAATCAGAATAAATCAGATGAAATCAGATGAAATCAGATGAAATCAGAATAAATCAGAATAAATCAGAATAAATCAGATGAAATCAGAGTCGGAATCAGAGTCAGTCTGAATCGGTTTAGACTCACAGTGGAAAATTATAATGGAATATTAAAATACTTCTTTCAGGCAGAAAACCGAAGTGCTGAGCTGTTTCTGTGCCCTTTAGAAACTTATGACACAATACTAATACTTCTGCTACTTCTACTTTAGATGGTACTTTGCGGATACGAAGCGTTTGGATGCGGAGAAGCTGCTGCAGGCCGAGGGGAACCAGCACGGAGCTTTTCTCATCAGACACTGCGAGAGCCAGCCGGGAGAACTCTCTCTGTCCGGTCAGAACCCTTACACTCACACTTCACCCTGTACAGACTGCACACTCCTGCTGGGTGGTGTGTGTGAGTGTGTGTGTGTGTGTGTGTGTTTGTGGTGTAAGTGTGTGTGTGTGTGTGTGTGAATTTGTGTCTGTGTGGTGTGTGTTTGGTGTGTGTGTGTGGTTTGTGTCTGTGTGGTAGGGTGCCTGTGTTTGTGTGTGTGGTATGTGCATGTGCGGTGTGTGTGTTGTTTGTGTCTGTGTGGTAGGGTGTGTGTGTTTGTGTGTGTGGTATGTGCGTGTGCGGGGTGTGTGTGTGGTTTGTGTCTGTGTGGTAGGTTGCGTGTGTTTGTGTGTGTGGTATGTGCGTGTGCGGTGTGTGTGTTGTTTGTGTCTGTGTGGTAGGGTGTGTGTGTTTGTGTGTGTGGTATGTGCGTGTGCGGGGT
>JBBPCY010073586.1:0-10208 GCA_037974405.1 Brachyalestes nurse | reverse complement strand
ATACACACACACACACTACATCCTACAGTTCTTTGAGAGACACATATTTACACATACACACACACACATATATATATATATATATATATATATATATTTTTTTTTTTTTGTGTGTGTGTGTGTGTGTGTGTGTGTATGTATGTGTATGTGTAAAATGTGTGCGTGTGTGTGTGTCAAAGAACTGTAGGATGTTGTGTTGTGCTGTGGTGTGGTGTGTAGTCTCGTGGGGCCAGATGTGATCTTGTAAAAAGAACACACATCTGAGGCACAACATGTTTAACATTTGGTCCTGGACTGCAGTGAAATCCCCCACTAACAAGAGTACACCCCCTATAAAACCTGCCCTCAAATTCCTTGCTCGTGTTCCCCTGTACAAAGCTGCCAGTTCTTTCCTATCACATTTACTCTCAACTATAAACGCAACAGGTCACAAACAGCCACCTCCATCCTAAACTTGTAGCATTATACCAGCGATAAGGCTAACATGTGGTCTGAATGAACAGATCTGTTTTTTTTACTGCATGTAATGTGGTCTCCACATATCCAACACACACCTACATGCTTAACTGGAGTTTTTTTGAGGGACTTTCCAGCCATGAAAACTTTACAACCAAGTGCCAACAGCTTGATGTGGATGCTCTTGATGAGTGTTGGTGAGTGAGCCTTGCCCCCTACTTTAAGCTCAGCTTTCATAAGACATTGGATTGGTTTTGAAATTTCACACTCAGTTTGTTCCTACCCACACCGCCACATTTACTCAAGTCAAGTAGTCAAGTGGAGCTTTATTGTCATCCCAACCATATATATAGTACACAGTGAGGCGAAATATCGTCCTCCTGGACCGTAGGTGCAACATAAAACAGCAGCACACTCTGACAGATTAACAGTGAGGGTAAAAAAGTGGGGGGATTGCAACCTATATATATACATACATGTCTCTGAGTTTACAATACTTTTTATGGGGGAGGACGCAACAGGGAGACAATAACAATACGGTATTGTATACAGAATTATAGGAAAAATAGATATGTTAAATAAGCTAAAGTTTATCATGCTTGTCCCCAGACATTTTTGTTACATCATGTCTAGTCCTGCAGGACTGAATAGACTGTATTTAGTGTTGGTTATATGTGTGCGTGTGTATGTGTGTGTGTGTGTGTGTGTGTGTGTGTGTGACCCCCTCCATTCTGATGTGGGAAAGCTTTCTTTCATTAATAGTGTGAGTGAGTGTGTGTGTATCTCTGGAGAAGAGCTCCAGTCCTAAAATAAGAACAAACTGCCCCCCAACTGCACCCAGCACTGCTCTGCTGCACAGCATTCAGGACTCAGCAGGTGTGTTATTAACTCATTAGTGATGAAGGCTAGTGCAACGCCCATCAGCTACACTGCTATTTACTGCAGAAAGAGAGAGGGAAGGACACACACACACACACAGAGACACTCACACACACATGCTCTCTACAGAAATGGAAGATCTGAGGTTCCAACAGCTGCTCAGAACCCCAGGGAGATGCTGTGCGTGTGTATGTGTTTGTGTACTCGTGTATGTACGTGTACACAGCATGCTCTCTCGTCCATGTTTAATATAGCTATCTGTAGTCTGCAGACTGTGGTGGATGGCATGTGTGTGGAACATTCTCCTCACCGCCTGCTGATTCTGTTTAAACTCACTGGATTACACCGCAGCACCTTCACAGCTGTAACAGTCGCACCGTCTCTTCTATTAACAACTATCTCGAGTCATCTGACCACAACCGGAGGGCTGCAATTAATGATTACTTCTGGAGTCATCTACCGGCTATTTCATTTTTTATTTACATTTATTTTTATTTCGTAATTTGTCTCAATTATGCTCCTCTTGCAAAGGGAAACATAAATATTGGCGCAAGAACCTGAAATTCTGAAAATGCATCATCACAAATATGAAATTGCTTTTGCTTATGTTACTGTTACTGTTAAGGGGTTTTCTGTTCCAAAAAGATAATGCAGTATATTAAACCTAGCTTTACGTTACTTCATTTGATGCCTGGCCATTTAGATTTTTATCATATCATATCACATATCAGGGCTTTCTGCTGCATTGTTGTACCCTAAATGAATACGAATAGAGCATGTCATTAACACCTGAATAATCTGATGCCCCACTGGCTAAACGTTAGGGATCCACCCACGTTCCAGCCGCCAAAATCTTTTGGCCAGAAATGGTCAAAAGGGCACTTTTAGTTTTTACCTGAAAGTCTGAAACTTTTGAAGATATGGACAATAAAAAAAAAACAGGGATTAAATAAGACATTTAAAATGTCACAAAAAACACAAAGCACATTGATGGCTGAAGTAAACATTACTGTGGATGGCTGACAGGTTCGTGGTTTTATGATTGTATGTTTTCCAGATGTAGCATAACGTGACTTTCACTACTATGACATTAGCCACTTAGACTAGCACTGTCCCGCTGTCAGCGGCTGCAGCGTTAGTGTTGGCTTTCCTTTCTTTCGCGCATTAGTGATGTCTGCTATGAAACACCTCCTTAGATGCACGAAATGACTGAAACTGTATTGGCGCCCCCCCCCTCTGCAGAGAGTGTGTTCAAATCAGTCTGAACTGATGTGCATTAACATGCAGGAAATGGCTCATCAACAACGTATAAGCACACTTCTTTATAATTTACATTATAACGTTTTATTAAACATGTCATTTACACCTGCAATTTCCATCGGCCTCAAATGCATCTCCGCTGAGTCTTTTTGATCAGGCTTTTACTCTTTATTCATGATGGAAATGTCATGTGGTCAAAATTGACCCTGATCACCTGCGGAGGTCGTGTGAGTGATCAGACCTTGTTCACCCCTGGATTTGTTCTCTTGCGATCAGATCAGTTGAGACATGTGGGTCAGAAAGATGTATAACAGAGCAAAAGGCAAAAAAAACTGAAGAACGAAGGAGAGAACAAGAAAGAGGGAGGAATGAGAGAGGGAGGGTGGAAAGGTGGTGCATCGCAACATCTGTCGTGCAGGTGTATACTCCTGGCTGGATCAGTCTTGGTCTCAGTCTCTCTCTCCCTCTCTTTCTTTCTCTCTCTCTCTCTCTCTCTCTCTTTCTCTGTTTCTCAGTTTCTCTTGTTGCCATTATGGATGATCAGACAGAACACTTGTCACGAGAGAGCACATGCTGCCCCATATTCCGCACTTATCTTTTCCAGCAGCTTCCGTATGCCTCTCTGTTAATCTGACATCCTGTCCTCAGAATACATTACGTTTCATTGGTGCTGTAAGAAAACATATCTCCAATATTTTAGCTTCATAGGAGCAAGAAAAAAAAACTTTCTCCTCCTCCATTCACCATGACATATTTACCCAATGTAAAGGACAAGTAGCATTTTTAAAATACTTCTCTTATGACGGCTCCTCCTAGCTCTCATTTCCACATTCCAGTGCTGGTTGTCTGTACCGGTGTGGGTGTCCCACAGCAGTACTGATTTGTACCTACCAGCAGTATTGGTAGGTAAGAAAAACTCTGTATACTGCATGTTTGCTTGTTGCTTCAGACCACTTTGAATGAAATTGGAACTGAATGAACAGTCAGTTTCATCGTGGAAATGTGGTTTGTGCCTGATTAATGTTTACCGTACTGTGTCAGGTTCCCTTTGGAGTGACACATTCTGTTGGATTGGAGTAGCAGTACATGGGTTCATCTTTGTTTGTGCAAACCTTAAATATCATCTGTTACAGTTTAGAATGTTGTATATTCGGAAAATATTGTGATAGTGAATTTAATCAGCTGTATTTCCACAAAAAGTGTCTATCTCTGTGCAGATTCTCTGTGATCGAGCCGCTGCTTCAGTGAGTCAGTGTGGCCTTTGACTGTTTTCCCACCGCATGTGGGCAGTTCCCCGCTTGCTGGCTATAGGTCAATAAGTTGCTAAGACAATGAGCTGGCGAATCGGCCGTGAGCCGGCCTGGGCCGCCTGCTCCACAGGTGCAGTATCTTGGCCCTGATCGTCATGACAACCATGCAAATGGAAACCACTGTTTAGGGAACAGCAGGAGAGACGAGCAAAAAAAAAAAAACCACTCATAAACAGGGATATGAAAGCGAGAGGGATGAGTGAAGTGGAGAGTTGGAGACTGGACTGCTATTGTTATTTAACCCCCTCCTGGCAAAGCTGGTTTGGGCTAATTTTAGCCTGGGGTTTCTCTGTGGCTGTGTCCACCACTCCTCAGGCGTGACGTGAGTGTTTTGTCAGTTGTGGTTTATTTCGAGGACCGTTTCTGAACAAGGTCCAGCAGGAAGCGGGTGGGATCTGGCTCAGCTCCTTTGCAGCGCAGTGTCCACTTCCTGTCCATCCACCCCTCCTTACTGTACCTATATCTGTCTGGAGCGCGTGGGTTGTGAATGAGCGAGGACAGGGCCGTGGATGACGAGTGGGGCCGGGAGCAGACGGGCTGTCTCACTGTGGGAGGGTGTGGAGCGTACCGTATGTAGAAAATGAGAAGAATGCTCGCTTGAATTTGGCAGCTGTGAGCATGTGGACTAGAAAGAAAATGCCTCTGTGTTCACCTGTAGAGCTGTTCCTGGACCAGTCATGCTTTCTTTGCCCTCAGAGTTGTGTATGAGTGGCCTAGGACACTCTGATACCAGATCAGGGCTTTAAGCTATGAAACCTAGACCGGTACGTGCCAGAAGGTTAATACTATAGTGATGGAGCCGCAGGATAGACTGACACTCAGCCTGGGACTGGATGAGAAAACAAGAAGCTCAGTTTTACCTGTTGAACCTCCATGGAGGAAGGAATGCTGGCACTAAGGAAGTATTTTTAACCGAGCCGTTTTTAAGTTAGAGAAGTGCTAAAGTGTGTGCTGAACTGTAGTAGGAAGTATCAGCTTGTTACGTTAGTACTGATGAGTGAAGGTACTAGTGTCACACAACGTTATTTTTGTTATTTTGCTGTATTGATAAAAGTAATTGTTGTGGATGTCGTTAGTTCAGAAGACATAAAACTATACAAAAAGCAAGTTTCTTTTCTACAAATGTGCTTGGAGTCTGGTTAAGATTTTACAAATTGTGTAACATTTAAAAAAGAGAGAATCAGTACTGAAGAAAGCAGTCTAATTCAAACAAGCTACAATGATATGTGAATGTTTGAAGACTACTGGTCAATTGACATTATTTTTTGATTTTCTCAGTGAAAATAAATCCACACAGAGAACACAACGTTGTATATTTCCGATGGCTGTAGTGCTGGGTTTAACATATTAGTACTAATCTAACAAACTATTAAGTGTGTATAAAGTGCCAGACCTTTCACACAGGCCACATTGTCTGTTTTATTATAGGTGTGTTCTCTGTAGTGGATGTATATTCATTATCAAAAACTTGTCAGTTGACTTTTGCATGTGACTGTATGTCAGGTTTGTAAGCCTGAGGAAGGATGGGTTCCTAAAGGCCCCACATCACAAAAAAAACCCACATTTTCCAGGGTTTTTATCATAAAAAAAAAATTTGGAGTATCAAGTAGCTGAACACAGTTAACGTTTCAAAATGTTTCATTCACTCCCCGATCAACAAAGACCATACATGGAAACTAAGAAGGAAAAAACAGCCTGCTTTTTTCCACAAACACAATCCACTTACATATCAAAACAGGTCATATGTCAGTATTAAAGGCACAGTAATGGAAACAGCCTGTTTAATTGTAATGGGAAAAAAAGAAGTTACTTATTTTAAAAAGAATTGCTGTTATTACTTAAATGCTCATAAACATCATGAATAGACCTCATAGAAACGGATGTAGGTGCTGTAAATATCTGCTCTAATACAATTTTTTTATTTACTGATGGCCGCCAAGTGCATAACTCCTGTTATATAAATAGTAAACGTACAAGATTTACTTTCATCTTTTATGAAAGGTCCTAAAGTGTTTATCATTCAGGGAAAAAGGCGGAGGGACGTTGCACATGTGTTTGTCTTAGTCATAATCCCGAGGTATGGATTAGAACTGGCCTTCATCAGCCTCTGGGGTAATCCCAGACAAGCCCCATTTGTTACATCCCAGTGGATCTGTGGGTACACACACCATTACACCCCCTCCTTCCCCTCCATGTTAGCCTACTATTTATTTATATATTTGTGTAGTTAAATGTGTTCTAGCGCTTATTTTAATGTGCAGGTTTATATGTTTTATCATGCAGTGTGATGTCAGTCAAATAAGACTTGCATCTACTTAAAGGTAATTATTTTCTGGACTATTTGTGGATAATTCATGTAATTCATCATGTATGAATGTGCAAATGTGTGGTATGTGAAATTTGAACAAATGAAACTTTTCCCAAAAACATGATATTATGGGCAGTGGGGCAAAGGGGGTTGCTGTTGCCATGGTGACCATATGTCTGAGCGTCAGCGTCCAGATGGTAGTAGCACTGGCTGAGGTCATACACTCTGGACCAGGCGCGTGTGTGTGTGTGTGTGTGTGAGAGAGAGAGAGAGCTGCTGATGCGCGCCTATGCCTGACACACTGCCATCTGCGACACCCAGGCAAGTTTGGTAATCAACAGAACAACTTTTACAGAAGAGAAGGAGGAAGAAGGGCATTAACATAATTGCTGTATTGTATAACAGAAAACCAGTTGACATTTACTGAAGGAAATGACAGTTATTTCGACGGGGGAGTTCAGTTTTAGCTCTCAGCAGCTACTTATGTACATATAAGACTGAAATCATCCGTTATTTTCGGAGACTTGATTTTACGCCCACACTCTTAAAGGGACAGTTTGACCCAAAAAACCAAACAAATGTATATCGTTTTCCACTTAGCCCAAAAGTAGTTCTTTCAAGAACCATTCATATCTATATTTTTCACATTTAAAAAAAGATCAGCAAAAGCTTTTAGATAATGTCTTTAAAGTTATGAAAAAGATACATTTTTAAATGCTGACGGGTACTGTAAGGACTGACATGATGTGAGAAAGAAAGGTACAGGACATGTGGGCAGTTTTGTGGGCCACTAGATCACTAAGGTATTGGGATCCAGTGATGGAAGGGGTGAAAATGTCTGAAGTAGCACTGTCAGCAGCTTCCTACCAGCGGCATCAAGTGTCTGTCTGTTCTGTAGCCAGCAACAGCAGTAGGTCAGTGGAAGCAATCCAATCTGTCTCCACTACTGGTCCTGTAATTATTAATGGGACATGCATGCTTGCTGTTGCTTTATGCTGGTCTCCAGGAATCAGCAGGATGGACGTGGAATCTTTATGTGAATTCTGTTCTGCCGAGTGAAATAGTGTAGCCTGGGGTTCTGGGAAAGGGGAGGAAGTGGAGGAAGATATTACTGCAACAAATGATTATTTCTATAACCAATTCATCTGTCATCTAGGTTCACTTTCACTTTCATCTATTATTTCATTGACTCATTGAACCACTGTGCATTTTTCTGAGCCCAGATCAGCCCTGCACTTCTTGTAGTGTACAGCGGTCTGCCAGGATGGTTGTGTGCATCATATAAACACTGTAGCACATTAGTTATTACACTTTAAAGTAAGTTAACACCACTTTTGTTCACAAATCAAACATTATTGACTGTTCAAGTCAACTAATCCCAGAGGAAGAGCAGTGGACATTAACTGCTGTCATATTCATACAGCTTGTTTCAAAACGCATACCCTACTGATTTTAATCTGTAATATCTGATGATACATTTGTAATCTATGCTGATCCTATCCCAGCTAAAATAAATGGAACTTAGAGTCTGAACAATTTGGGGAAATATCTAATTGTAGGTTTTTTGACCAGTATTACCATTTAAATGCAGTTATTTTCTATACGTTAAGTTCCAGGCCTTTTTTTGCCAAGAAGACCAGCGCATTCATCAGACCCTGAGTGTGAGGATGAATTTAAAATTGCACTTTTTTAATTCGTGATTTCTCTACCAAAACAAATCGTTCTGGAATCAGTGCTGTTGAGTTAATGTCATGATTGCAATGACAATATAATTCTACAGTAACCTCAAGCAGCAAAGCTGTATAAAGGGCATATATTTCACTACTGACATCCGTAACCTATTAGCCTTTGATTGGTATGACAAAGATGGTAAGGGAGCAGGTCATTTGATTACAGCTGGAGGTGCGCAGCACACATTGCAGACTGTGGAATACACGCTTCACAGAGATTCGTTCAACCTCAAGGAATTACCGCCGGACACAACTCTACATTCAATTATGGTCCAAATTGTTTTCTCTTTCATGATGACTAATTTAATCATCCTGATTTTCCCAGTGTACAGGCTGATATTGCACCATAACTGGAAAACGCCCAGTCCTTCCTCCCGGTTAATCCATCGGCCCCCTATCCCAAATGATATATGACTCTGCAATAACCTTCTGATGTGTTATATAGCCTCTGAGTCAATAAGCCTTCCGCTCTTGCCATAACAGAACATTATGAGGTGTTAACCCACCAATAAGCCACCTTATACTAGCATAACACGCTACTCTGAGGTGGAACCCTCAAGTCAATAAACTACTGTATCTACAATAATACACCTGACCCAGTCACTGGAGAGTGAAATTTTAAATTGATATTGGTCGTGGAACTTCTCTGTGGCTATAGCCTGTGTATTTTCATATTTGACGGGAAAATTCCACGGGCCGGTGAAGACACTCGAGTGAAGTTAGAACCGTCACGAGGCCCATTCGCTTAGATGAGTAGGTACGTTTGGTGTCGCACACAGAAATTGAGATTTGTGCGTATTTCTGTCTGCTGACTGTCGCTGGGGAGTTTTGTCTTGGCACTGAGGAAACACATGACAGGAAAAGAAAGAGAGAGAGAGTAAGAGAGTATTAACGCAAAGTGGTGAAGAGACAGAAGCGAGGCGTAATGTTTTGCCCTGCCTGTCATTCTTGTCTCTGTGCTCATTTTACTGGAGCATCCCTTCCGTGGGGTGTTATTCTCAGAATGCTGTGTTCCAAAGAAAGTGGAGGAAGTCCATCTAGACACTGCGTGCCTCTAATCCTGAGAACAATGTTCAAAATCTCTGCGCAGTCTGTGCCCTTGGGCCTCAGACGAGTGGCCTTCATTGCTGATATTGTTCTTTTTGTGTTATTTTTCTGCATTTCTGGTATCTGTGATGCCGTGATTCCTCAGTAGCAGTCTTGTGATTTTCTGATCCTGTGACTGCCCCGCTTTTGTTTTCTTACTGCTTTGCCAGTTCAAACCCAGGTGTGTCCTGAGCTGAGTCCTCTTCTTCAGATCTTGGATACTGCAGCACTAGTAACAGCATGGTGTAATTCAGTATGAATTCAGTATTTCTCACTCTGAGTGCAGAAAAGAGGGGCAGATCAGTTCCATAATTGTGTACGAAGAGGAACAGGAGATATTTTATTATTGTTTGTACAGTGTTGTTTTGTGGGAAAAGAAAATCCCTCATGTTTTTGCCATGTTTATGCCATTGCTTGACATGAAAACAAACAGCAGGAAGTCAGTTGAAAATGTTTGAGATGTAATTTAGATGTAATTCACTGCATAACTAGTAGTAATTACATTTGTAACATTAATACAAATGTTGCTTTTGAGTCGTATAGCAAGACGAAAGCAATAGCTCGGAGTAGTTCAGAGAGGCTCTTTGTTTGCATGCCTCGGCCAGAGTGCTTTATTTTCATATTGGAGCTTTCACAGAAGACCCCTGCTGTTGCCCTCCTTTAAGGCTTCCTCTAAATGAGCCGGTTTTGTGTACAGGGCTTCATACCAGCAGAATTTTCAGGGATTCCACAGGCGTTCTTTGTTCATGGTTTCCTCTTGATCTAGTGTTTCCCTTCCGCAAGAGCAGCCACTTGACTCATCTGTGTGAGCTCGATGGTAATTCGAGGCTTCTGCTGTTTCAGACTGCCATAATTTGATAAGAGCTTCAGTAATGTTGTTATGACTCTCAGACTCAAAAGGTGTGTGTGTGTTTTTGGGATGGGGTTTCTGAGCCTGTCCATAACCCCTTGTGACTTGCTGTCTACTCGTATCCTCTCTGGTCATGTTAGTGTGAGGTTGCCGGGGAAACGTGAGTGGGCTCAGTGATTAGTCATATTATATGACTCCCAGCAAAAGTGATTGATGGGGATGAGAGAGAGAGAGAGAAACAGTGGAGATGCAGAGTGTTTTTGTGTGTGTGTGTGTGTGTGTGTGTGTGTGTGTGTGTGTGTGTGTGTGTGTGTGTGTGTGTGTGTGTG
>JBBPCY010073585.1:0-10208 GCA_037974405.1 Brachyalestes nurse | reverse complement strand
CACCCATTCCAATCACTTCCATGGCCACAGGTGTATACTTCAAGCACCTAGCCATGCAGCTACAAACATTTGTGAAAGAATGGATCACTCTTAGGAGCTCAGTGTAGTACCGTGATAGGATGCCATCTGTACAAGTCCAGTCGTGAAATTTCCTCGCTATTAAATATTCCACAGTCAACTGTGCTCAACTGTGATATTATAACAAAGTGGAAGCGATTAGGAACGACAGCAACTCAGCCATGAAGTGGTGCCATGTAAACTGACGGAGCATGGTCAGCGGATGCTGAGATGCATAGTGCTCAGAAGTCGCTGACTTTCTGCAGAGTCAATCGCTACAGACCTCCAAACTTCATGTGGCCTTCAGATTAGCTCAAGAACAGCGTAGAGAGCCTCATGGAATGGGTTTCCATGGCTGAGCAGCTGCATCCAAGCCATACATCACCAAGTGCAATGCAAAACATTGGATGACACTGCCACTGGACTCTAGAGCAATGGAGGCGCGTTCTCTGGAGTGATAAATCACACTTTTCCATCTGGCAATCTGATGGACGAATCTGGGTTTGGCAGTTGCCAGGAGAACGGTACTTGTCTGACTGCATTGTGCCAAGTGTGAAGTTTGGTGGCGGGGGGATTATGGTGTGGGGTAGTTTTTCAGGAGCTGGGCTTGGCCCCTTAAATGCTTCAGCATACCAAGAGATTTTGGACAATTTCATGCTCCCAAGTTTGTGGGAACAGTTTGAAGATGGCCCCTTCCTGTCCCAATAAGACTGTGCACCAGCGCACAAAGCAAGGTCCATAAAGACATGGATGAGTGAGTTTGGTGTGGAAGAACTTGACTGGCCTGAACTGAGTCCTGACCTCAACACCTTTGGGATGAATTAGAGCGGAGACTGTGAGTCAGGCCTTCTCATCCAACATCAGTGTCTGATCTCACAAATGTGCTTCGGGAAGAATGGTCAAAAATTCCCATAAACACACTCCTAAACCTTGTGGAGAGTTAGAGCTGTTATAGCTGCAAAGGGTGGGCCAACGTCATATTAAACCCTAAGGATTAAGAATGGGATGTTGCTTAAGATCATATGCGTGTAAAGGCAGGTGAGCGAATACTTTTGACAATATAGTATATATATTTTGTATGTATGTGTATATATAATTTGTATGTGTGTGTATACAGCCATAGAAAGAGAACTAAATTATAACTGGGGTGGTATCCTTAGTTAGAGAACATAATCATTCAATATTCCATTGCAACTTTTAAGATTGATTATATGTTTCTATTTTAATCATTAGGTTACGAAAAGGGACATCCCTCTGCCCCCAGTTTTTCCATTGGGAAAATATATCTCAGGTATTAAGCTAAACAATTAGACCATAAGACCTCTGTTGTACTTTTGAGGATACATCTGCATTGATTGTACTTTGTAATAAAAAATGTACCATACAGTCCCCATTTTATATCCATACAGTATGGATAATACATCTCTCAACTATGATAAATAGTAAAATATGTTAAATTTCTAAAAAGGATACATTTCACTAGCATAATGAAGTTTTGTTTTAAGGTTAATGGCTCACATCATTAATACCATTAGCAGTTACATATATAATATGGGGTTTAATATCTCCTTCAAAAATTTATATGATAAATGATTTGATTCACATATTTGAAATTTTGCATGGATTACAGCATTTAATATTTGTCATGGAAGTCCACAATGTGACCTGTAATGACATATGGCATTTTGTGTTAAAAATAAAAGATAAAATAGTCATTCATTCTTTGATAGATTTCTTTTTGTAGTGCTGATAAATTTATACTTTTTTTCTCACACATGTGCATTTATTTATTGTCAATAAATGAAATTTGTGATTTTACATTTTAATGTATTACTTTTTCTGTATTTTTGTAAAAATAAGCATATATATCTGCGAATGTGTGTGTGTATATATATAGTTTATGTTATGACTGCAAATACACACAGAGGCACAGAGTCTAAATAAATCCAATAAAAACTCTGCAGAAATCATATGAAATGCACTTTGCTATAAACACAAATGCTGGGGTTTTAATACTATAACTTACAGTAACTTACAATGAAGTTAACTATTAATATTGCAAATGGTGGTTAGGAGATTGACTTATTAAATTGTGATGGAATGATGGAGTAAATGGACATTGTCAGTCCTGGTTAGCACATGGATGGGAGAACAGGAATAACGTTTGATACCTTTATTTTGAAAGTTATGTTTTAATAAAGTCACTAGTAGTATGCAAAGAGGAGCACAAAAAAACATTAAAAAGGCATTAAAAAGATGGAAATATGACATGGTGAAAGCTAAATAAGCTCTCTACAGATACAGAGATAGTGTATTAGAATACTTTTTTTTGCCCCAAATTCATCAAGGCAATGCCTGGTTAGCAGATGTCTGAAAGCTTTTCAGCTTTACCTTTATTTTGAAAATTGTCTTTAAATATAGTGAACAGCAGATGGCAGCATGGAATAAAGAAGAAAGCTGAAACAAACATGAGATAAATGAGATGAACAGCATGGAATATTTTCATGAAAGATTTTTTCTTGGCATAAAAGTCACAACAGCCAAAGGGGCTGAAAGGATCTCTGGTATTGTGTCCAGAGAGAGCCATGCTAGGAGTGCCTTATGAAATATTACACTTTACAGTATATGCCTTATGAAACAAAGGCAGCTTAAACCATATTTACTCATTGTAATGTTGGAGAATACTTTCTATTTTAAACTGACTTAGAAGCCCAGTTCACTACAGCTACAATGGCTGTTTGAAATGCTGAGCAGGCTGACATCTGATCAGCACCTGATGTGAGACTGTTTTAAAAGTGAACAGCTGTTGGAAGCATGGAGCAAAGACCAAAGGATGTGGGGAAAATAGCTTGATCTAGTGTGTTCTATTGAGTGACACATAGGTGTAACAGCAGACTCCTGTTTAAAAACATGCTTAATGAACTCCAACCCTGGCTTTTAACATTGTGCTTTGAATGAAATGTACTGTGTACAAACAAATAGGCCTCAGCCATCTTTTCCGGTGTGTTCTGCTGGGGCAGCAGCATCTCTGCAGGGGACAGAAAGAGACTGATCAGGCTGATCTGGATGGCCAGCTCTGTTCTAGGATGCCCTCTGAACCCAGTGGAGGTGGTGAGTGACAGGAGAATGGTGGCTAAGCTGTCATCCCTGTTGGACAACATCTCCCACCCCATGCAAGAGACTCTGACAGCACTGAGCAGCTCCTTCACTGACAGGCTGCTGCACCCACGATGTGGGAAGGGGAGATTCCGCAGGTCTTTCCTTCCAACTACTGTCAGACTCTACAACAAAGACTTTGCAGATGACCACACATGCGCAGATAGACACACACATCCAATACACCATGGTAGCTTTCGCGTAGTCTCTCTTATAGGCAATATTACTAAGTGCAATTTTTCTGAAGCAACATGTGCAATTTTTGGGGGAAGCTATTACTGCAGGGCAGAATGTGCAATTTACAATGTGCATTTTTTCTGGTGCATTTCTAATGCTATTGTCAAGGCCTGTGACTCCATTGTGTACCTGTGTGTGTTTGTGTGGGGGGGAGGTGTGTGTATCTACAGTGTTCTCATTTTTACTTATACATCCACTCTGTATATATACATACATATAATCACTGTGTACATGTTTACAACTTGCCCAAGTCTACATTTAGTCTTACTTACAGTTTACATATATGTATCTTTACAATACAGATGGCCATATTTATATTGCTAGATTTTATACTGTACATTCTTTAGAGCGTACATTTGAACATTTTATTTTACACTGCACTGTGATATAGTATTTTATTCTATTTTATTTTATTCTATTCTATTGTTTTTCTTAATTTTACTGCTCTTAACTTTGTACTGTCCACTTTCTGCTGTGCAAATTTCCCACTTGTGGGACTAATAAAGGTTTATCTTATCGTATCTTATCTTTGTTCTGATGGCCTAGGTCAGATTGGCCTTTGCTGTTCTCAAGGAAACTTTATTACCTGATCTTTGGAATGTCCACATATTGATTGAATTTTGGGAGATTTGCCTGGTTGAAGGCTCCAGTAACAATCAATTTTTATTTTTTTATTAGACTCCATACATTTCTATTTTTTATAACAATTAATTGAGTTTTGAAGCTTGCTTATGGCTCTGTAAAATTTAGCCAGCAGTGGTGAAGTAAGGTAAGTTTCTTTTTGTACTGTAACTGAAGCAGGGTCTAGTGGTAGACATACATACCAGCTGTTCAGATACACATGTGAGTGAAGCTTTGGTGTGAAAGATGACCAAAAATGACACTTTTGCACCGAAGTGTTACACCCAGAGTGTCCATTGCCACTTAATGCTGCCATCTTGCACTACACGTGCAACCAATCTAAAATTAGTAAAATAAAGAAGGGGCAAATGGGTCAATTAAAACTAATCAAAACGACTGTAATGATTCAGAATATCTGAATCAATCACAGTGCTAACAAAAAAAGAGAGTAAGGAAGTTGTTTGTATTTATGAACAGCACTTTGCATGCATTTGACACTTGTTTAAGCTAAGTGTCAGGAGAAAGACAAATTAATGTCTGCAGGGCTATGATTTAAAAGCACCTAGTCTGCATTAACAAATAACATAGGAAAGAAAGCATTATGAATATTTTTCAAATGAGAGTAAGTGCAAACTGAGAGCAGACTCCTGTGTAAGACATGCTTTATGAATGCCAGCACTGGCTTTTAACACTGTACTTTGAATAAGCTTTACAAGACAATTTATTCATTAGACAAATCATTGGTAACAGAGAGAAGCGTAAAGTGAACTGTATAGCAGAAAGGGGACACTTCACCAACTCAACATGACAATGTAGTCATCTGATCAAACACACCTGATTCAGCTCAGTAATGAGGTCACATTGGCTGAGAAAAGAGAAAAACAAACTGTCTAAGAGACATGTCTAAGGCTTGACTTCCCCAGGGCTTTGTTTTAAAAGCACTAAGTCTGCATTGACAAATCACATAAGATTGATTATGAATGGATTCTTGAGAACCATTTCATATGTGAGCAAGTGTGATCGTAGTGCCTGTTTAATGAACGCCAGCCTTCTCCTTTAACACTGTTTCAAATGGGCACTTTTTTACAATAAATAGTTAAATGATCAGAAAAATAGAAAATAGATGAGAAAGAGGAAAATAAGGTGAACTTTAACCCATAAGAACCCACTGTGACACAGGTGTCACCACCACTTTAAATGTCCTGGAAACTTTCTCACACATCTTTATCCTTGACTTTACCTCATTAGGCCCCAAACTGACAAAATGATAAAATATTTAATAATATTTTTTACAAAAAAAGTTTACATGTCTGTAACTAAAGCAAACACGATTTTACAGTGGTCCTAATTCAATGTAATTCTATTAATTTTTTTGTAATATGGCTAAACGCTACAGTGTTCAGAATGCACTAGACATAATCTTTTTTTTTTTTTACAGCTACAGTAACTTGTTGCATAATTACCCAATATGAGGCAGTTTTTATTATTATTCAGTTTGCACATTTTCTGTTGTAAAACTTAAACATTAAAGTTAGAATGCTATTGTATCTTTTGGAAATGCAAATAGAAATACAAATACATATTACTAAACAAAAAAACTCAAGCTGATTTATTTTCAAATAAGAAATACATTTACTATAAAAGCCCAATGTGACATATATGTAACTTTCCAGATCTTTGCCAATAGGGGGCAGAATTTAAAAAACAAATTAGAAATGTGTGGTCTATTTGGCCTATTTCATATCCCCCATAATTTTCCTTGAAGGATTCTTATACACACATGTTACATACATCTTTGACCAAGTTAGTACTCCACAAGGGCCCTAACAAATCACACACACCAACAAGGTTTGTCTTAGCTTAGTTAGTGTATAACATGAACATACAGTTGTTATCCTAAGCTCTCAGTGAAGAAGTGGTTCTTTAGTTGCCATTGTCTTACAGTGAAAGACAGCAGTTTTAAGAGTCTGGGGAAGTTAGTTCAACAACTTAGGTGCCAAAACCAAGAAGCGTCTTGATGCATGTCTTTGACCTTTGAGAAGGGGTGAGTCAGGCTGTTCTTAATGCTCTTAATGAAAAACTGTGACCCATGGTTTGATCCGTGATGAAAGGGAAAATGAAGCCGGACTATTTTTAGCCACAGAAAGCCAGTGAAGGGTCCGCAGTATTGGAGAGGCATGAGAGAATGTATTGAAGAACCAACTAACTGCTGCATTCTGAAGAGGCCTTGTAGCCTTCAGAGGAAGGCAAGCTTGAAACTAGTTACAGTAGTCCAGTCCAACAAGTGACTTGACTAGTATCTGATGTCAGTGGTGAGGAATGAACTAATTTTCCTGATATTATGAAGCAGGTAACTTCAAGTTTGGGATAGATTTTTGATGTGAGACAAAAATGAGAGATCCTCATTTAAGATAACATAGAAGTAATACTTTTGAATTGGGAGTGATGTCAGCATTTCCAAGTTAATTACAGGGTTAGGTCTTGGTGATGAATCCCCTGAGATGTACAGGAACTCTTTTTTTGCTGGGATTTAGCTTCAGTCAATGTACTGTTATCCTGGAGGAAATGTCATCCAGACATGTAGAGCTCCAGATTTGAGATTCATCAGAGATAGAGAATGAGTTGAGTGTCATCAGCGAGTGTAAAAAGACCATCAGGGGGAAGGCCAAGGCTGCTAACTTCCAAAGATTTTGCTTTTACTGTGGATACAGTGATCAGTTAATTAAATAGTTTCTCTGTTAATGAAATAGAAAACTTAATTTCCCAATTAACCCAATTTCCCAATAGCTTTTTTTTAAGATTAACCTTTTAATCGGAACAACTACAATCTAGAATCTATATATAATAGTAGGTACAGGAATTTAACCTTCTTATTCCATCTGTGGTTCACTGAGCTAGCCATTTCCTTTTAATATTAGTCATCACTTTGTTAAAGTAAAGTAAAGTAAAGTGGCCCCTTATAGTCACGTATAAACACACCACAGCACAGCACACAGTGTGGGGGAGGAGCAGTGTGTGGGGGTGATACCTTGCTCAAGGGTACCTCAGTGATGAGACTAGCAGTGCTGGGATTAAGAGCGGTTTAACATGATCATACTTAAAAGACTAGGAGTGACTGGCACAGTCTTCAAGAATAAAATGTTCATTAAAATCACTGTGATGTTCATGTTATTTGTATATTTGTTGGTTAAAATTTTGAGAATAGATTATTAATATACCTGCAGTGGGCTGGCCTCGAGCCCAATGGCCCCAGGATAGGCTCAGGGTGCCAACGACCCTAGTAAGGATTAAGTGGTTGCAGAAAATAAATGAATAAATGAATTATTAATATACAGTTGAATTGCCCAGTTGTTCACATTCCAGTAACTTGCAATTTCATCAGTCCTGTATTTCGCTGCCTCGAGCTTTTTTTCACTAAAAATAGTGACATTAAAAATGTTAAACTGTGACACTGTTTAGAGAGCTACATTGTAGCTAATTACAAGTATCTGTACAGCTGCATACTATTAAAGCTATTAACTCTCAGTGGAGTCAGGAAACATATGGCTTTAAAAGGGAACAGCAGTAAATGATGTCAGCCAGTGAGGTATTCTGCCAAATGTATCTAGGAACTTGAGCCAAAACAGGAAGAAATAGAAAAGTAAAACACTTTTTTAGAAAAGTGATCACACTTTAAAATTGTGCCAGATGAAATGCTTTCTGTTTTACCACAACATATTTAAATTGTTTAGCATGATAATTACATTAAAATATATGAATAAATACAGATAATTGTATCTCTGTTTACAGGGTACCTGAGAGAAAACATGTAGATGAGATAGTGGATGTGGAGAGAGATGAAATACAGAGAGGACTGGACTTAAAGGAAGAAGAGGTTAGGAAAAGGACGACAAACGCATCAGTTTAAAAAGGATTTCTTGTGTGGGCCCAACTAGACTAATAATCATTTTTATTGTTTTCAGTGTTTATTTTCAGTGAGAAAAAGTAAAGATAGGCTGAGTCAGGCTCCAGCATACCTGGAGACCCTGGCTGGAATAAGCAGCTCAGGTAACAGATGGATGGACAAAATGCTTTATTGATACAGTTATGCTTTGCATGCTTTATTGAATTGCATTATTGGAACCATCTTTTGGTAGGAGAAACCATGGTAGGAGCTAAATATAACATTGTTTTGACTACAAGAAGGAACATTTTCTCTTATGATTTTGTTTTTAACATGCACCTTCAGTAAGGCTGAATTCCTGTTTTGTTGTGAGGATATCCTGAAACCCTCCAACAATTAACTGTTCAGCCAAGAACCACTTCCATTAACAGGATAGCCATTGTTTTTGAGATCCTCATAGTTGTTTATATTTTAGTATCAATGCATACCTGAGCCATTATACTGGGGCTCCTTACTTCTACAAATTATCCACTCAGTGTTTTTTCCATCACTTCACCATAAATAGGGTTGCTGACTGTTCTGTGAAACAAGGAATAGTTGCATTTTTGAAAGATAAGACGTGTTCCGTATTAAATTGATGTTCTGTGTTTTTGCTACGTTACACCAAATAGTAATGTCAAGTGTGGTCCTCTCCTGTTGTATGCTTGTCCAAGTCATGGCCAGTGTACACGCAACATGATGAAAGAGGCCAGTCTTGAACTTCCAAACTGGATGAGTTGCATAGACAAATGCACTTAAAAATAATGCTAGAATTTAGGTGTCTGACAATTGCAGACAATTTTTATGGCAAGCAATCGAGTAGCTATGAAGCTAAAGCCTCTTTTGTCATGCTGCCACTGTGGAACTATTAGCACTGGATAAAGTAAATTCTTCAGGCATTTGGGCAAAGGTTTCAGGACATCGTGACTACTATCTGACATTAGATGCTGTGCATAAGAGGCAGTCATTGCATTAGAAAGCCTAATGTGCTATTGTTCAGTAATTTAGTTTGGCCCTTGAATGTAAATCTTGAAATGGCCTGTGATAGGAAGAAAGGTCTTCACCCCTGCCTAAGAGGGAGAAAATCAAAGTAGAGGGCATATCGTGACTTATGTATGCAGCCTTATGTCTATATGAACAAACAGACCTTTGCAGCCACTGAAAACAAATTTAATAATGTTGTGCAAAGAAACTCTGTGTTATAAAATCATTAGAAAATTAACCTATCTTTCCCCTGTTTTCTTTCTTTGTTGTTGTTTCAGTCTTAGCCCCACCTTAGGCCTGCTCGCTTGTTATCTAGTTCACTTGTATCTTGCTTGTGTTCTCCCCTGTCCAGGTGTTTCCCATTGTCTAGTCAGTATCTATATACCCCTGTGTTTCAGTCTATGTTGTCATCCCTCTGTGTTTTGTCCCTGTGGTTTCACCTCAGTGTTCTAGGCTTGGATTTGTGCCATCTGTCAATCCTGGACTTTTGCCTCTTTCGCTTTCTGTTTTTCTCTGTCTGGTTTGCTGTTCTTTGTGTATCTCCGATCAGCCCTGGTTCACCCTTGTTAATCTCTGTGCTTTCTACCCTGGAAAAAGAGGTAACAGTTCTGTCACTGTTCCTCTGTACCTTGTACACATCTGATTTAAAGTACAACACAGAAGGCTGTCATCTGCAGAAATTCTCCGATGACTCAGTAGTTGGATGTATCAGGCATTAGGATGACTCAGAAAATAAGATGGCTGTGGACAGTGTTGTGCCAGTTCACACTGAAAAAAACTAGTTCAAAATACAGATCATTCAAATACAAATGAACTAGTTCATGTTCATAGTTTTTTTACATTTCCAATACAAAGTCCTTCAATCTGAACCTCCTTCAATCTTTTCCTTCTCCATACGACTGGACAATCACAGACATAAGTTACATTAAAAACCAATTTTGAGGTTGAGAATGGATCTTACCACTTAAGCAACGCATCATGTTATGGTTTAAGTGGAAAAATGAGGTGCAGCTACACTGTATATGGAATATTTATTCAGAAAACATTAACAAAAAGACATCTTTTAAAGTGCTCAGAAAAGAACATAAATAATCCAACAGCCGTTGTCTTTTTTAAACCTTATCAAACTAGTGAAAATGTACAGCTCTAAAACGCAAACATCCAGTATTTAGCTGTACTAAACATCAATATCCTCCTTTTATAAGCTTATTTCCCACGTGTATTTCTGCCG
>JBBPCY010073584.1:0-10210 GCA_037974405.1 Brachyalestes nurse | reverse complement strand
GTGTTAAAGTACAGTGACAGTACCGGCGTTCTGCAAGGCCATCTGACACGGCACCGCTAGCTAGCATGCTAATGCTAACTAGCATGCTAACGCTAACACTACAGGGAGTCGTCCTGCCGCAGCTTAAACTGTTCCTTCTCAGATGGACACTTAAATTTACCAGAAAATTCTAGGTATCCATCTTTGTTTTGTTTTGTTTATTTGTCGTGTTGACTGTTAAGGTTACAGAGAAATTTTAATAAAAGTTGCTTAATGCTGCACACCCGTGTTCCTCCGCTGCGTGTGCAATGATGTCATCAAACGACTAGTCGACTCGACTTCGACTATTCTGATTGACTAGTCGAATTGAAAAAATCTGGAGTATATATATATATATGTGTGTGTGTGTGTGTGTGTGTGTACAAACACTGTGGATATATACAGGTACACATTGGAGTGTCTAAGTTTAGTTTAAGCACCTTTTAGTTCCACACCTGAGTTTGTTTATTGTCACAGCTGGTTTTATTTAGTTAATGAGTGTTCTTGGTTGAATTTGTGTATTTACGTTCCACTGCCTCAGTTCACCTTTGTCCATGCACCCTCACATTTACCCTGAGCTTGCTTTAGAAATTGAAGGTTTTGTGTTTTCTTTGGTGACCGTGCCCTTTTGTTTTGTATTATGAATAAAGTAAATCAGAAGAAAGTAATGTCAGTCTGCATTTGTGCCTCCCGCCTGGGCTTGCCAGCCCGCGACGTGACAAAAACAAGTTATAATAGGTCTATGGGCTGTACAAAACATAATGAAGTTCTTTGCACAAAACTGCGATAAAACTGCGATAGAAACACAAAAGTCATTATTTGAAAATTATTTGAATCATCTGCTGACTTGTCACAGACAGTGTACAGATCCTCCACGACGCTGCAGTTAGCTCCTTATTCACAGCTCCTTATTCTAATTTTCCGTTTCACCTTAAATACTTAAGGTGGAACTTTTTAGGGTGGAATGAAACCGATTGTTGCTGGGACACGGCCATCAAAGATGAAATGGAGCCACGCAGTCCTGTTTTCTTTGTCTGGGAGAAAGTGGAGGGATTTATGCTGTTCTTTGCAGCAACAACACAACACTTCATGAGTGACCTGCCTCTGCCTGTAGCCATAGCGCTCGGCTTATCCGTGCTCGTAAAACTAGAAGACAAAATGGCGGATATTCAACTAATCTAGTGGGCGGGGTCTCGACAGATGAGGGGCGGTTCTATGCAAGTTGGCCCAGTGGGACGTCACACGGGGCCCTCTTTCTAAACGGCTCATTTTAAAAGGGACCGAAACTGTGAAGAATAAACCCTAGTGATATCTTTATGTGAGAGTAATTTTGTGGAAAGAACTTCATCAGCATGTATTGTATAGCCCATAGACCTATTATAACAAGTGAGTTTTGCGTAATATGTCCCCTTTAAAGTTTTGCTGCTCATACCTTTGTTCTGTCCACTTTCTGCGGTGACAATGCAAATTTCCCACTTGTGGGACTAATAGAGGTTTGTCTTATCTCTTATCTTATTGTATAGCTGGTGGCCTAGTGGTTGGGCGCTGCCCCTGCAAAAGGGTTGTGGGTACCAACACTGCTCCCTGGCGCCCCTCATTGGTGGCAGGCCCCTGCTTCACTTGGTGAATGGGTTAAATGCAGAGAAAGAAGTTCACACTGTGTGGTGTGTTCACACTGTGTGGTGTGTTCACACGTGACTATAAGGAGCCACTTTACTTTGTCATATACACAGGCCATTCAATGTGCTTTACAGGAATGAAATAGAAATATTAAGCAGAGAAACAGTAGGAATAAAAGAAATACAAGAATACATAGAAAATCAACGAAAGAAAAATAGGTCTGTTGTGAGGTGGTCGTACTTTCTTTCACACTTTTTCTGACAAGATTGTATGACTAAATTTGAAATTTCATCACATTTTACCATATAACCTATCATATATTATCATATAAGCCCCTCTTTTGTGGCTCTACCTTGCTGGTGTATAAATTGTATAGTAACAGATGAGCTGTTTGTAAGTGTACACCTAAAGTGGGTGTTTCTATTAAAGTGGCCAGTGAGTGGAGGTAAAAGACTGGTGTTTCTAATAAAGTGGCCATTCAGTGGAGGTAAAAAAAACTGGTGTTTCTAATAAAGTAGCTTTTAAGTGGTAATACAAGTTCAGGGTTTCTAATAAAAATAATTATTTTCAGTGATTTGTGTCTGGAGCAAAACCTTAGATCTCTAAAATGGGAGAATGACAAGAACTTTCTTACCTTTTAATGTAAGATGAAGGTAAAACGTTTGATTCCAGGAAGATGTGGTCATGAATAAGACGGAGTGGTAATTGAGTGTAAAATAAGGGTTCTATTTTTGAATCTGTCTCTTCTAGGCTATTTCCTGCGGACACAGGCCTCCCCGACCCAGCGCTCCTTCCAGGGCTGCATGCAGCTCATCCAGGTGGACGATCAGCTGGCCGACCTGAATGCCGTGGAGCAGGGCAGGCTGGGAGCCTTCGAGAATGTCAGCCTGGACATGTGTGCCATCATCGACAGGTTGGAACACCTGCTGCACCCGACCACCACCCTTTCACACAAACTGAAGATAGCACTTAGACTCACAAACACACACACACACACACACACACACACACGCACACACAGCAGGCCAGGATCAGTCACGGTCCTCCTGGCGTCACTCAAAAAACAGTTTAACTCTAGAGCTCTAGAATTATCATTATTTTGTTCTACATTTTTGTAATTACAAAATTTGTTACATAATTACATTATTTATATACAGTTACCTACAGTATGTATTTTAGTCCAGATAGGGATCCTCTGTTGATACCTAAAATGCATAGGTGGTGGAGGTTGAGGGTGGTGGCGTCCTAGAGGATGCTTGCCTCTGGACCAATAGGTCATGTGTTCGAATACAAGATACCACCACTGGGTTCCCGCGTAGTAAGGCAAATGTCTGCTAAATGTCTTAAATGTAAATGTACACACCATCATCATCTTGTCACTTCTCCTATTTAGAGAGGCGAAGCCAATGAGCCACGAAGACAGGACGCATGTACTGCAATGTGTGTGCATGTGTGTTTGTTTATGACTGACGAGGGGTGTGGTGTTATGAATTTAGGTATCAGAGCCAAATTTAACAATGGGCTTTGTTGCAATTCAACTTTGTTAGCTCAGAGAGAGCAGATAAAATATGAGCACATGAAACAATAACAAATAAACTAATACTGATTGATGAAGTGTTGTCAGTAAATATCCCACTCAGTGCTTATCTTGGCTCTGAGGAAAGCATGCCAAGGCCTGTCTCGCAGAGTTTTGGCATTCAGAGTAAATCCATAATCAATAAAAAATTGGCCACTTTAAACCAATTATGTGCTTTTTCATAATCACAAGCCACAGAATGAACGGGCATCAGAATTCTTGTACTTTCAGCTCACAGATGAAACATTTTTTACAGCCCTTCATATTTACAGGCCACATTTAAGCCAATTATTTCTAATGGTTAATTTGCTTGAATAATGAATTATTATTATTGGGGTTTTTTTTCAAACTCTCTCAAGCGAGCCTTTTTGAATTGTTGTCTGTAGAAAATGCTGAGAAATCCCATGCAAAGCTGCTCTCAGTGACCAATCAGAACAGTGGAGGCTCTCAAATGCCCTCTTAAATTATTTACAATTTTATCGATGTCTGCTGCTATGTACATATACACATACATATATTGGTTATATATACACATATATTTGCATACACATACAAATGTTTATGTATATGTATTTTTTGTATTTATTTTTTGTATTTGGGTACGTTTTATTTGATCTTGTGTCGTATAGCTTTTCATATATTGTTTTGCTGCTCTTCCCTTTGTTCTGTCTCTTACCTTTCTGCCGTAACAGTTCAGATTTCCCACTGTGGGACTAATAAAGGTTTATCTTATCTTATCTTATCTTAAATGCCCCTTTGCTGTCCACTCATGGTGAGGTCTGATGGTGGAGGCCAGGGGTTTATTGCTATACTAGCATGGCTGAACGACGTAATTGGGCCTGTAGATGCTAATAAGAGTCTAATTCAGAGGCCCAGAGACGCAGAGCACGTCACATTTAATTGAAGAAAAGATAAATATTGGAGAAAATTAGAACACGTGTTCGCCGTTGTTCGGGCTAACTGTGATTCTATGGGTTAATCAGGCGGAGGCCTGGGCTTGGGAGTGCCGCGCTGACACGGCTGGTTCAGTTTTGGGGAATATGAGGGCCAGCTCGCCGTCATCATGCTCAGATTGATTGATTATCCATGCATTTTCTGTCGCTGGGCTACAGCAGCCGCTCACGCGCCACGACCCGGCTCGGCTGCGGCGTTTAGCGCTGATAAACAAATGTGATTGATGAGATAAATCCGTGTTTGACATCGTTCCATGCGACTTAAACACAGGCCCTAATCCGAAATGGAAAGCTTCCTTACGGGTTGCCGCAAACACACGGTTCTCTATTAGCGAGACAATTTGTGGTCGGGTTTCTCTTTTTTTTCCGTGTTTACGGCTAAGTAATTTGTAATAGAAACACGTTCTTATAAAGCCTTGTTTTTTGGATTATTTGAATATGTTTCTTGGACATTTTTGACAGTTCAATTTGTAGCACTATTATTCCCATGAAATAACATCTCATTGCCTGGGATGAAGCGTTTCCCATCGCACAGACCGGAATGACAATGCCCTCGCCCGATGCCGCACAAGAAAACTAATTTGTGGGCAGTTTGCTTGTTTTTAAAACAATTTGTACCTGCAGTTTGTCAGCTGTGCCTTACCTTAAAGTGGAATTTCGCTCTAAATTCCTCCACAGTTGTGTCCATAGAACCATTCAGGTTGGATTTGGTCTGGTTTATTGTGTGTGTGGTTAATAATGCTTAATCATGTATCGTTACACTGGTGGTGAAGTAGGTGTTGTGACATATCCAACACAAATAGAAAATGTTTTTACTATCCAAACCCACCAGTGAAGCTCCACATGTTTTCTGAGAGTTTATATGGAACATTGATGATGATAAATAGTAAAATAGTTTTTTTTTAATGTTCCACTTCTGAAAAGGAGTCCAGTTAGAAGGTCACACACAGATTCAATAAGTTCAGAGTTCATGCACAGTTATAAGGTTGAATGAAACTATGAAGAAATCATACTTGAGAAGTCAGTTACACACTTACACACTAAGTTACACACTTAAAGTGCATGCATGTTGTTCTGTCCAGTTTCTACTTCATATGATAATTCCAGCTTAATAATTAATCATTAAAAGTAAAACTGCAGTGATTAGTTACGTAATTTCATAATACACCTGCATTGTTTTTTTCTGAAGGCACTTTAAGGGGAATTGTAGTCTGGTGTTGAGATGAAACTACCAGCTACTTTTATTTTGCTCAATAAACATTTGTTTCCCATTGGACTGACAAGTCAAGTCAAATTTACTGCTAGAACCAGTGCAAGGAAGCCTAGGCATCCAGTATAGGTTATCTGGAAAAGGTACGATTCTGAAAGCTGTGACGAACTGTACCTGGTACTTCGCAGCTTGTATATAAAATAAACTGTTCCATAACACATGCATTCATGCATTTATTTCTATACTTATTAAGAAGTCATTATTTAGAATGATCAGTTGACTGGTTGGCTGTCAAACCCAATGCCAGTTTCAATCCTTTATTATACTTATTCTCAGTATACTGAACAGTCCTATTTTGAACTTGCATTATTCAGTGAATCCTCCGAAGCACTGTGTTATCACTTTTACATCAGCCTGTAATTAATATAGAAGAACCTGATTTCTCCCCGAGGCCTGAAGCGAAGGCCTGGAAAGTTCTCGGAGATCACATTATGGACAAGCTTTCACGTCGAGCTAAGAGCAGTGCATTAATGAGCGGCACACAGATGATTTGCAGCTCGGTTATTTGACAGTTGCGGCTCCTCTGCGCTACCTGTGGTATTCTGACAGTGGGAATTGATCCATGATTTCGATCGGCGCTGCCTCTTAATTATTTGTTTGGGCAAAAACTTTGTATACATGTGGAATCTACAGTTTGGTTAAAGTTGTGAAATAATTGCAAGCTAGACGACTCAATCAGTACTTTTTCACTCAGATCTGACCCAAACCTGTGATCAGGGATGGTGGTCAGTTCTCAGCACAGTATCAACTCTGTCACAGTAGAGCTTATACAGGTGTATCCAGTACAGTGGTGTTGCTGGGTTTTTACACACTGTGTAGTGACACTGATGCTTTGCCACCTAAATGTGATCCATATATAAATATGATCATATTTGAAATTATTTTGTCTGTCAAGTTTCGGGTTCTTGCGTGCCAAATTGGTTTCATCAAACAATATTTTGGGGGCAGAGGGTTGTGGGTTCAAATCCCAGGACTGCTAATGTGATCACTGAAGCCCTTTTGAGCAAGGTAATGTGTATATATATATATATATATATAATTTTGATTTCTGATAACTTTGATAATTCCATTATTATAATGGTAAAATACCAGACAGTCTAGCTAAATTGCAAAATGATCTCATTCAATTCTAGTACACTCTAGGCAATTTGCTAATAAAATCCACAGTAAAAAACCTTTAAGAAATATATTTATTTGGAGTATATACACAGTTATTTGGAGTGCAATCAATTGTGCAAACCAACACACTACATTTTCTTTAAGTAGGAAAGTAAGTCTAAGGGGTAGTTATGTGGAGTAAAAATGCAGTACAGCATTACAACACTTCTCATAAAGAAGACATACGAGAGGCTTAATAAAAGATGGTTTTTACGTAATTTAGATTATCTTAGTATTGAGCCTAATTTACCACCTGGTACTGTAAAAGAACTTGTGACACACACACACACACACAGACACACATACGCACTTAATATGTATGCATACCTTCACAATGTGTATGTATATATATATATATATATATATATATATACACATACATACAAGCACACACATACACAATACACACACACATATAAACAGTGCTGTATCTATATATCGACTGTAAATAAAGACTCGGTTGGTGTGTAGTGTAATAATGACAGTGATGAGAGGTTGTGAAATGTCCTCTCATCTTTTTCTCTGACAGTGTAATATGGCTCGATCGGCTAATCCCCGGCCCCTCCGGCCTGTGGGAGCGTTCTCATTATCGGGATTCAGATGGGGGATACTCACCCTCCGCCTGCCCATCGATTTTTTGCTCTCATTCATCAGGGCAGGTGCTGATTCTCCACACGCTGAGTCGCAGAGTCTAGCACTGTGTGTGTGTACCTTGTGTTCAGTGTGTATTCTAGTCTGAAGTAGTGCACTGTGACTAGATGGGACCCCCACAGACCGAGACATGTACACAAAGCATTGATCGCTGTGTGTTAGTAGGACTAGCATGTAGCGACACTTATATAAATAATACCCATAAGCCTATCCAGACGAGCATCAGTATTAAATATACACATATTTGAAAGTCTTTGAAAGTCCTACAGGAAGCCTGGAGAACTGTTCCTCAAGACCACATTAAAATACAAGAAAGTCTTTGGAAGTAAAATATGAAGAAAGGGTGGTGGCTCAAGACTTTTACACAGTGCTGTACATGACAAATGACAAACGTGAAGGATGTTTCCAATAATATCAGTGGTCATTAAGCCTGTTTTTGTGTATTTTAATGTTATTTAACCTCATCTAGTGTATAATAAGCCTTTATAATGATCTTTTTAGGTTCATGTCAGGTTTACGTAGCCCTTAAGTGTAACATCATCATTGATTCTGCGTAGTGTTCTCTATTTACATGGCCTTTTGTAGTTTTTATCGATGCTAACGTATGCTACGTTCTAGCGACAGGTTTGTTCTCTGTGGGACAGTGTTGAAGAGCGGGCGCCTACACACTCCGACTTCACAGGGCTTTGGATTATTTCCAAAATGCTGCTCAGTTTGTTCCCATGATAATAAGTCTGCATTCCACATTCAGCCCCAAATCCCCCCTGTTCGTCCCCAGACGTTGTTACGAGACCCTGCGAGAAGAATATTGTCCAAGCACTGAAACACAGGACCAGACTGACTTTACTTCCTTTCATCTCTTTTTTTATACCCCTGCAGTGTTCTCCTCACATCAGACCATTTCATGCATAAGCTGCTCCGCTGAAGGACCGGAGCCGTTTAGAATATGAATACAAGAGGCTGTGAACGATTGTCTGAGCTGTGTGATGTAACAGCATGTTGAGAAATGAGTGTGTGTGTCTATGTGTGTGTGTGTGTGTGTCTGTGTGTGTGTGTTTTCATCCTAGACACTGAAAAGCAGAAGAAAACAGCAAGAGTTAAATCTAACAATCAATTCTGTTTCTTTTTGCAAACAGAAGGATTTGAGTTTTAGGGTTGTGCTTGAATAATTCTTATGAAAATATTATGGATGTATAAAATATTAATAATGGAGTGTTATTGCATATAAAATATTAATAATGGAGTATTATTGCATATATTACATTTAAGTGCTATATATAATGTATAGAAGCAGCAAGAGTTTGTAAAAGCTTTTAAAATTAAAGATCACATGTTATTTCTGTTTGGGAAACAGCTTAGGCTGGAATAAATATTAGTAATATTAATATCTAAAAATGTCAGTGGTATATATTAGTACTATATATAGAGTATATATCGATGTGTGGGTGTGTATATATATATATATATTCAGTAACCCCCCACTTGAACGTGGATCAGCAGTCACGGTTTCAGTCCATCGCAGATTTTTTCTGAGAACCCAACTGCAGGTATTGCGGAAACTGCAGATATCCTCCGCATTTTTTTTTTTGCCCATTGTAACATCCAAGCCTTGTCCGCCACGCCCCCTCGTACTCGTACTGGGTTGCTAAGCACCGCGCCCAAAGTGTAGAGGAGACTCATCCTGCTGAAAGAGGAACTGCCAGTAGGAAGCAGCCTCTCCACGAAGTGTTGCATATAAACTATAGCACCTGAACAGTGATATTGAACGTAAGAGTATTGCGCATAAACTATTGCTCCTAAATATTTATATTGTACATGAACTATTGCACATAAACTATAAACTACGTAAGTATTGATTTTACACAGAAACTATTGCACATAAACTATTGCACATAAGTAGAGATATTGCACAAAATAAGTCTATTGCACATAGACTAAGTTGTACATAGACTATTGTCTTTTAGGTAGGTGGTCTGTATCAAAGTCATGTCCACATAAACATAAGACCCAAAGTTTCCCACTAACTTATCAAAGTAGCTCAGATCCTCACTTTGAACACATCAAGAACTGACTTTTCACTGATTAATGTACTCACCCTTTGTGCTACCGTAACTAGATCATTAATATATTTATATACATCTATGACAGTGTGTGTGTGTGTGTGTGTGTGTGTGTGCCTGTATATATGTGTGTGTGTTGGGAGGGTTGTGAGTATAATAAAGCCACATCTCTCTATTTCTGTTGTTTTTCATTTTTTACACAAATTGAAAACAGCAGCTGTTGTTTACACTGTGTCAACATTTCATGAGGAATTAACCAATAAATGTGTGTGTGTGTGTGTGCGTGCGTACGTGTATGAGTGTGTGTGTCTGTGTGTGTGTGCTCTGACTATATACATCCAATATATACAGTTTCCTTGTAATACATACTTTGTGTAATTAGTTTTTTAATTAAATTATATCAGACACTGAGGAGAAAACTGAAAACAAACTTTGTTCTTCTAATGAGTTCACCTCAGATTTTAGTTGGATTAATGTGTGTTTGCATTTGTTGTAAAGATATACAGATAAAACACACATACTGGCCAGATAAGCGGTCTCAGGTTTAATCAGTCCGCTGAGCTGCCGGCTGATTAGTAACGATGCGTTCCTGGCGCTGCTAATTGTTTCTAATTATGTACAAACAACTCCAAAAAATAAACAAATTGCTTAGGTGCCTTCTTCTAACAGACATTTTCATTACTTCACTGAAACGATTATTATGTTTGACCAATCTAACTATATATTTATCTGTTATAAATATAGATAGATAGATAGATAGATAGATAGATAGATAGATAGATAGATAGATAGATAGATACACACATACATACATGCAGTGGGGCATATAATAACACAGGTCAACAGGTCAAAATCATCAGAGATAAGTTTATGTGGGTTTTGTAGTGTTTTTCATGCTGATTTC
>JBBPCY010073583.1:0-10210 GCA_037974405.1 Brachyalestes nurse | reverse complement strand
CGTATCTTCCTGACTCCGTTTGATTTTTTAGACTTAGAAAAAGTTCCAGACTTAGTTCTTTTATTCCAATTCTCTACGACACTTCCAACTCCAACCGGAGGGGCGAAACAACTATCTCAGGTGGTAATACAGGCACTGGGTCCTTCCACCTGGTATTGACAGGAGAGGGCATCGGTCTAGATGTTTTTCGACCTCAGATGATAAGACACCATGAAGTGTTCAAAGAACAGAGCCCACCACGCCTGGCGAGGGTTAAGTTGTTTTGCCTGCTGGATGGCGATAAGATTTTGGTGATTGGTCCAGACAATGAATGGGTCACTGCCGCCCTGGAGCCAGTGATGCCATTCCTCCAGAGCCCACTTGATGGCCAACAGCTCATGGTCCCCTACCCCGTATCACTGTTGAGTGGGATTACATTTTCTGGAGAAGAAACAGCACGAATGCAGTTTCTGGTCTGGACCTCATTAGGAGAGAATGACTCCTACGCCCACATCAGAGGCGTCCACCTCCACAATTAATGGCTTGGAAGAGTCTGGGTAAAGTAGGACAGGTGCTGAAGTGAACAACTGGCAGATGAAAGGCTTGAGTGGGTGAGGGGTGAGGTGAAATGGCTTCTTGGAGGGTCTGGTGAGGGCAGTAAGAGGTGCTGCGACTGAACTGAAGCCCCAGATGAAACGTCGATAGAAGTTTGCAAACCCCAGGAAATGCTGGAGCTGTTTAAGCGAAGTGGGTTGAGGCCAGTTAGCTAGTGAGGTTCAGAATGAATCACTAGATAACTAGTAAGAGCCCAAATATCCACTAGTTCTACTAGTAAGGCTATTTTCTTTTTACTAGTGAACTAGTAAGCTGTAAAAATGGTCCACTAGTTGACGACTAGGCCACACTAATTCAACAAAAGTCTACTTGTATACATGTACAAGCAACTAGATAACAAGTGAAGCTTTAAAACAATCACTTGTAAACATGTATAACAGTTTAGCGTTTCACTTATCTACTTGTTAGCTTACTAGTTCATTAGTAAAAAGAAAAAGAGCCTTACTAGTAGAACTAGTTGATATTTGGGCTCTTACTAGTTATCTATTGATTCATTCTGAACCTCACTAGTTAACTAGTAAGGGCAAAGAGACTCTCACTACTGTCACTACTGATCAATTGTCCCTAGTAACAAACATATTTTAGGCATCTACTCAAAGATTCAGGGGACGCCATTTTAACATAAAAAGGGTTTACTGACTATCCAAAATTATATTTTAGATATCATTATACCATACATCCTACTCAAAATGGCATTCTTCCTAGTAAAAATGGTATATACATTTTAAGAAATAGTTTAGTATGGCAAGCCGTTTTAACATTTAATAGCCAGAGTGGATATGTATGTCAGATATCCGTAATTCAGTTCGTCCAAGTCAAAATGAACATTACAGACATCCAAAACGACATTTTTCCTATGTACAATGAACATTACAGATATCTGACATACAATTCTTACTAGTACAAATGACGTCACTCATGTCACGTAGCTGATGCAATTACGTTCATTCCGTGTTTCCTGCGTACAAACAATAATGACTTTGCTGTAATCAAGAGAATCACCAGAAAATGTCACGAAACTGAATGAAACCTCAGACAAGGAGTTTGTGGCGAGAGAGAATGTCGTTCAGTTGACAGCTGTGCTAGAAACCTTCAGAGAATCAAAATTCATTACATCCAGAAATTTATAATGAATTGAAAAGCAGTTTGACTGAACTTGGAGCATTAGTAGCCACTAATTTTCAGGCAGAGGAAGATCAACGTTTCTTTGTAAGGCAAGTTAGTTCAGGTAAATCCGTCATTAATGTTGTTTACATCTCATACATGCCTTACATCTGTGGTCTAAAATTTTGGGATATTTCTTTCTGTTCTTATAAATCGGCCGTTGCTGAAATAACATGCAGATATTCTCCTGGAACCATTTGCCTGGGGGTGGCAGGTGTTGGGGGTTATAGGGCGAAGAGGCAGACCAGCCATTGATGTTACCACGGAACACATTGAATTTCTGATGAAGCAAGGCCATACGGTTAGAAAAATTGCTAGAATACTGGGTTGTTCTGCATCATTTCTCTACAAGAAGTCAAAGGTATTGGGAATACTGTTAGAAGTAGACTGTCTCGAATTGATGACAATGAACTGGAACAGCATATGAGGCGACTGCAGGGCCAATACCCTAACTGAGGTTTGTCTTTGTCTTTTGTGTACAACATCTTTATGTGCCTCTGCCTTGTGCGTATTATCAAAGTATTTTTTAGACATTTCTCAGATGATGAGAGCTCTGCCGCACGCCCAGGGCACGATTGTCACAAGGATCAGGGTGCACGAAATGTTGATGAGGATAAATCCCACTGTTGCTGCAAGGAGATGGAGCCGAACAGTTGCAAGACGGGTTTATTATGCACCATACCCCAACAGTTTGTGGCATATTGATGGGAACATGCGACTTATCAGGTTAGTTATAAAACATCTAACTTGTGAATATTTTGTCAGTTTTATTTATTCTGCACAATTCATAGTTAAAGAACAAAGAAAGAAGTCGAGTTGCTTTCTATTGAAGCATTTAGGAACACCAAGACTTGGATGACTGAGTATCTAAACAGACAAAGTGTAGGTTAATATTTTAATCAACTCTCAGTTCAAGGCGTATATATTTGGATGGCATTTGGTAAACTTTTTATTTTTCCCTTTAAAAAGATAAACTGAACAACATGATGACCTTAGATAACATTTTGGCAATACATGTAAATGTTGATTTTTAGAATAGTTTGAAAACATTTCTAAAATGTCCGCTTTGCCTGCAATAATGATAATTATTACTTTATTTATAGTCTTATTTGTGATGGTAATCATAAGAGTAACATATTGCAACAAAAAAAATGATTTTGTGTTGTTGCAACTTTACAGATGGGGCTTTGTAATTCATGGTGCTATTGATGGACACTCAAGACTGATTACCTACCAACTATCAACTGCAGCACAGACAATCGTGCCATAACTGTTTCGGCCAGCAGCCAGTAGAGGCCGCTGCTTTGAATTTTGTTTCAGGGACTTTTATTTTGAGTTTATGGGTGTTTGTTGTGTTTTATGTCACTGAGTCAGCTGTCTTGTGTTTAAATTAAGTGATTGGGGTTTTTCATTGGTTTTGTATCTGAGTGTGTTTAGTATTTAAATTATTTGTGTTCTGATGTTCTTTGCTGGTCAATCCTCACTATACCCTCACATTCCCTTATCCTTCTGTGTCTTTAATGTTTCTTTGTTTTGTGTTAAGGCCCACGTGCCTCCTTTTGTTTGTTTAGTTTCCCATGTACACAGTCCGTGTCTTTTATAATAAAATTCCATCTCTGGAACCTGCCTCCTGTGCCTCACTACACTCCCCGTGCACGTCCAATGTGACAGATTGACCAGCCGTCACCAGAGGCACAGCAGATTCCAGCACGGACTACCAGGCATCAGAGGTTCCTGCGAGTTGTAGTTGCGGTAGGTTGCTATGCTGAGGAGCAGTTGGTAGGGCCCACAGCGGTTGCGAGGCTGAAGGCATCTGCGGATAGCAGGAGGTACCGGGCAGAGCCCGCCGCGGGCAGAGCCGCAGAGCGAAGAGAAGCCTCAGCCTGCATGCTGCAGTATCGTAGGAGCCGAGCCTGGTCCCCCCATCATCCCACACGGAAGGAGCGAGCTTCTGCTCGCTGGGTCATCAGCTTCTGCGCAGAGGTTCCTACAGGTCCCTCGAGAGCAGTTTTGGACGCGCTGACCGCGGCATGATACTGGTTAGTGCCGACTGCGAGGGACCTGGTCTCCCAGGAGCGCGGGGAGCGCCTGGGTTTTTTTTCAGGGGCTTTTATTTTGAGTTTATGGGTGTTTGTTCTGTTTTATGTCACTGAGTCAGCTGTCTTGTATTTAAATTAAGTGATTGGGGGTTTTCATTGGTTTTGTGTCCGAGTGTGTTTAGTATTTAAATTCTTTGTGTTCTGATGTTCCTTGCTGGTCAACCCTCACTATACCCTCACGTTCCCTTATCCTTCTGTGTCTTTAGTGTATCTTTGTTTTGAGTTAAGGCCCACGTGCCTCCTTTTGTTTGTTTAGTTTCCCCTGTACACAGTCCGTGTCTTTTATAATAAAATTCCATCTCTGGAACCTGCCTCCTGCGCCTCACTACACTTCCCGTGCACGTCCGATGTGACAATAACAGTGCTTTCTCAGTTTATGAAAGCTATATCTTACTACAGACTACCATCAAGGGTCAGATCAGACTATGGTGGTGAAAACCTGCTTGTTGCCTTTTTCATGCATCTTGTTCAAGGACTTGAACACCGTGGTTTCATTACCGGAGAATCAGTTTACAATCAGAGAATTGAAGGCTTTTGGCGAGATGTAGTTTTGCACGTTCTGCAGCCTTTTTACCTTGCAATCTACTGTTTAGAGGACTCAGAGGATCTTAACCCAGATAATGATATCCATCGGCTTTCTCTGGATATTGTTTATTGTTCTGAGATTCAGAACAGGCTGGAACACTTCAGACAGGCCTGGAACCACCATGGATTGCGAACAGAAAATAATCGCACACCAACTCAACTCTGGACAGAGGGCATGCTCTCTAACATTGCAACTGACAACACAGCTGTCAGTAATGTGTTTGGGGAAAACCCTTACAGCAATCAAAACATTGAGGCCATCCTAGCTCAGCATGGCACCCAAACAGTACCCAAGAGTAATAACGTGATTGGGACGGGACTGGAAAAAATGTAAGCGGGAGTGGACGGGACCGGGAATCGTAATAAAACTATGATAACTTTATACAGACATATACCTTAAATAAACTATTTTTTAACTCAATACTAGTTGTCCTGTCTCTTTATGCTCTCCTCCTGTTTGCTTTGGTGTAGCCGGTGAAGTGAATGGCGTTCTCCACACACCCGTAACAGTAGGTGGCGATAGTCCCAACCACCAATAATGTAAGAGAAGAAGTAGCTTCTTCACACACTTTTTAGCTGCGAAAAAACAACAACACGGTAGTGGAATTGAATGGGAGTCATTCTTCTGGGATTGGGACGGGACTGGATTTTCCCCCAGTTTTTTTATGGGATTGGGATCGGATGACAAAATGCCAAATCACTGATATGATCCTTCTCTCTAACCTTCAGTGCTCAATGCCAGTTGGCGGCCTTTTTCATGGCCCTCAAAGATAAAACAAACTTGGATTGCTTTTATGAGTAATCTCAGGAACTCTCTCGTCGGGCCTCCTTCATCCACTGACCCCTCTGCATTCATGTCTTCATCAACAAACACAACAGCAAGTTTTGCCTCTGGATTGAAGCGTTGACGCTGAAAAGCAAGCTGCCTTGTAAAATGTTGTTCCTGCAAACATTTATTTGGTTGCTTGTAAGGCACAGACTGAAGTCCACCCGGCTGACCAATTTAGTCAAGATGGTTTGCAGAATAAATCTGTAGAAAAGGAAATAATAAACGTTTTTTTTTATTTTTTAATGTAAGAAATTTTTAAAACTTTTTTATTTTTTTCTATTGAGTGTGATCTCTGTTTAGAGTATTATATTTCTTTTCCAAGATTAAATAGAAGTTATAATAACTTTGTGCATTTGATCTTCATTTATATTTTGGAAATTTTTCATGTAAACCAAAAGTGCACACATAACACACACTAAGGCACTGACAGAAAAGTCGACGCGTTCATCTAAAAAATCTAAGTCGTTAATGAACACATACATAACACACACTCATTCAAAGCCTCCCCTTGTGGAAACGGGGAGAAAGGAGTCTCAGGAGTCTGAAGGTCGATGCAAAAAGGGCCTTCACTGTCGTCATCATCAATTAGAATTGGTGTGTGGACCAATGGAGAAGTTTGAGATGGTTCTTCTGCCATGTTTGATGTTAGGCTGGAAGCAGGAGGACCATGTGGATTCCAGAGTAACTCAGCAGAGCCCATAGCCATCTGCTGTTGGTTAGTATCCATTTGAATCTAAATCCATTCCTAACAGGTCAAAAATATGATCAAATATGACAACTTAGAAATGTTTGGGAGTGAAGAAAAGTTTAGCTAATACTGTTCAGTAAAACATTCAGTTAGTTCTATCTCAGCATCAGTACTTGACAGCCAATGCTCTTACAATGTAGAGTTTGATTTGATCCCCTGGTCTGAAATTATACCACTTGAGGTGCTTTCGATTGCTGTACTACAGGCAATTTAAAAAGTTCAGTGGCCAGCAAAGTCAAACAGAACCTAGGATAAAGAAAAATATAAATGTTATGGATTCATTGCTTTTCATGTGATGCTTTTGACGTTATTTATAACATAAAACATATAAGGGTAGGACATTACCTGAATTGGCTCTGATTCCTTAAATTTGCCTATCTTCACCGATCCATCGGGGTACTTGAACTTCAACGAAATCTCATCTTTAGGTTCCTCGCGATGAACAATTAGCTGACAAGCGTTCTTCAATGACCTTGAATGTACCTAAGGATTTAATTGCTTACAGTGCACAAAAATAAATAAAAACAAGCGCTTGCACATAACTGACCATTCTACGTCTTTCCTCAATATTCTCAAAGGCCCGTTTCCTCATTTCCTGTAAATGTAGAGAAAATTCAACACATAAAATCACATATTTAAGAAGAGAAATGAAAAATTGGACAAAAAACTAAACATACCTTTTGTTGGTCACCCCACAGGGCCTTCTTGTATTCTTCATCCTGTTCAGAGCGTAGTGTTCGTGATTCCTCTATCTAGAAAAAAGTTGCTCAATGTATTTCTAAAATATCACAATTACTAGTAAAATAACATTTCTGTAATTCTCCTGCGGTGGAGTCAGGAAAGAATGAGCATAGGGTTCAGAAAGGAACATTTGTTGAATACTTTCAGATAATCCTATGAGGAATCTCTCAAAGTATTACTTTTTTTCTTTCAATAGGAGCAAAAAGAGAAATCACACACAGTGTTCCTTTGATTTAAGAGATCGTTTTCAGAGGAAAGTGTTTTTTTGTTTTTTAAGCTACTAAACACTGACCTATTAATAATTTAAGCATAAAAAAGGCACCTAACTCAAGGGATGAACTAGTGTTGTTAATATACATAAATAAGCTAAGAACCTATTTAAAATTTTATTTTTAGGCACTTTTCAGCCTATCACAAAGACAAGATTTTGTTTTTATTTGTTCTTATTTCTTAGGTGCATCTATGAAAAATGCCAAATGATAAAACTGTTTAACAGACATAAATTAGTATTTGTCCTAAAGAGCAATTAGCTGAAACCATGGCATATCTCACCTTTTTTGTATCTGAGGAAACCACTTCTTCTTTTGTCCACTTAGTAGGACAAAAGAACAAGTGGCAGGCCTAAAAACCTACATCAGATGAACAGTATCTTATAGTAATGTCCTGAAGAAAAAATCCTGCAAAGACCTGATGCAGGATCTAAGAGATACATCTGGACCTTCTAATGTTAACTGTACCCTCATTATAAATGGTCTTCGTGGAAGGGTGACTGTCAAGAAGCCATTCTTAAAAAAGGGAAATGGGGGGAAAAGGCTAAGTTATGCCAAATGACACAATAAATGGACAATCAGTGGCAACAGCTCTTACTGAGTGATGAATCCGATCACTCATTTTTGAAGCAGTGAGGGATCATCTTGACAGAGAACGGAAAACAAAGCAGCCAAACTCCAAAGAAGTGTTTTGGAATGTCCTTCAAGAAGCCTATTGAAGTATTCCTAAAATGTACTTAAAGAAATTATACGAAAGCTTATCTAAGAAGGTTCAGATTGTGTTGGAGAATAAATCCTCATTTCAAATATTGACTTTCAATCTTGAGAATTGTATAAACCACATGTTTATACACAGTTTCCACACGTTCCAGTAGTTATTCCTATAGTTATATCCACCTTTGCACCGGTCTGTGTAAGAAACTAAAGGAGCACACAAATCTTTAAGTTAAGGGAATTTTTTGCCAAAGGGTAATTTATTACAAGATGTTCATTTGGTTAATAATATTTAGCCATTGTTCTCAATGTTCCAGCCATCAAGTTAGATCAGTTTCTTATGAAGTAGACTAAAAGATGATTCCTTCATTTGTGTGCTGTTATTCACATTTTACCTGATGTGCCACTGCAATTTCATCAGACACTTGTAAAGAGGTGGCCAAAGTGGCAGGGGGTATTTCAGTTTCTGATGTGATCTGTGAATACAGATGGTTTCAGTGTTCGACTTGTACATATATGTAATACATGTGTGACAGTGCTTTGAAATTGAATGGATCCAAACTTGCATTACTTCCACACAAGGCAATATGTAGAGCCTGCTTTTCCCAACAGCCTTGTTAAGCTCTCTCACTGAGCCAGCCTGCAACCTTGAAGCTTGCATATCTTGCCTGCCCTTGCCAACTCGAACCCAGTCAAATTTAGACTTATAAGCGGATAACATTGGCAGATGAAATTATTTAAGTCAGACAGAGTCCAGGTTAAGTCTATTTTAGAATTTTTTCCATCCACTGATGACTCTTGTGCTGGTTGGCCTAAAGAAACATGAAAATAAAAATCAACATGTTAGTGACAAATTTGTTTAATTACTAAAACCTACACAGTTCAGTGTTTAAATCAACTGATACTTATGGAAACAGCTTTGATAAATGATAGACATACTTCAATATTACAATATTTGGGTCTATCTGCTTTCTTTTTACAAGACTTGCAGTGCATAAATATTTAAATATATAAATTGTATTTTTTATATAGAGGAAGGTTAAATGCCATAATCCACAGAATAGCATAATGGATGAATATTACACATAAGAGTTGCGCTATTCATTACATATTATGGTGGCCTAGTGCGATCAGGAAGTTGTGGGTTCAAACCCCAACACTGCTAAGCACTTCTGAGGTACCCTGAGTAAAGTACTGGCCCACACACTGCTTCCCGTGTTCCTGGCTGCCCTCTGCTTCACTTGGTGAATGGATTAAACGCAGAGGAAGAATTTCATGCTGTTCACACTGAGTGCTGTGGTGTGTTCACAGATAACAGAATTTTCACTTTCATATTCCAATCCTAAATTTACCTAATCCCATGTTTGGCAAACTGCTGAAGGTCAGCTGCAGAGGGAAGAACATCAAAATTCGGGCCAGGGAGAAGAAAGAGTCTCGCTTGCCAGACAGGGTGTGCCCGCCTCCCAACTGATCCTAACAAATATAAATAGTAATTTTTTATACACTTACATACATGGTACAGTTTTGCTAGGTGGAATATAAGGAGAAGTGCTGCTGAGAAACAGAAGCACAGAACTATTGTGGGCTTGTAAGGAATGCAAACTTGACTGTGCTCCTGGCACCCCAGTTATTTAATGTCTCAGTGCACGTAATCCACTTTTTCAGGGAAACCAATTGAAACTAATAGTTATTGACAAAAGTAAACAGCACTAGCCAAAAGATTAGATACACACATCCTTCTTTAAATTATATGCGTAAGTAAGGCCAACATTTTGACTCGGACTGAATGAATATATCCCTGATAGGGCTGGGACACTCTTGGCACCTCACGATTCGATTAAATTTGATTCGAAGGGCTACAATTCGATTATAAATCTATTATCATCATAATCAGACTTTAACAATCCACATTTGCTTAACATACACTGTCTAAAATGCATTCCTACCTGCTAGCACGCTAATTTGCATACTACATGAACAGACACACCAGCTCTTTCGCATGCACGCACGTGTGTGCTTGTGTGTGTGTGAGCGGGAAAAGGGAATACTTGGCTTCCCGACTTCCGCCCTTCAAGTTCCCTTAACATTGTTATTTTATATTTAGAACATCGATTTCTGACCATTGCTAATCGATGATCGAATCGTTCACGTCTGCAACGTAATGCATCTAAGAAATGAATTTTTACCCCACCCCTATCACTGAACACGTAAATCACATATGAAGAGGCTGAGTTTATCTAAGGACAACAGATATTGCATCCAGTTGTGCTCTAATAGCTCACCACAAATTTGAAAGGAACAAAAGATATGAGAAATACACTATATGTTTTGAGCGTAAGACGTGCATGAACTTGAACTTGAACAAGACAGCTTTAAGCTAACTTTCTGATGTTACCAGCCAATCAGAATTTCCATTAGACAAATTTTTACGTGGTGAAAATAAGAGATTATGAATGCCACTGAATGA
>JBBPCY010073582.1:0-10211 GCA_037974405.1 Brachyalestes nurse | reverse complement strand
GTGTGTGTGTGTGTGTGTGTGTGTGTGTGTGTGTGTGTGTGTGTGTGTGTGTGTGTGTGTGTGTGTGTGAGCAAGCAGCCAAGTTTTCACTCTAGTTCTCGTGCTTGTCGAGCCCCAGCTAGTTTAGCAGAGCTTATCCTCGTTCCGCCGTGACCTCTGCCCGTTGCCAAGGCAGCGCAGTTGCCAAGGCGATGCAGAGACGTCCACAAGCTGGCGGTGTGGGTGAGCCGGCCAAATCCTCCGGCAGTGTGTGTCCGGGGCGCGGCTCTCTGTGACACCGGCCACCTTTTTCTTAACCCCCCCCCCAAAACACTTAATGTAGCTGATCTATAAAGACATCAGAGTGAAGCAGGTGGCATTCATCTTGGATAAACTATTAATTAACATTTACATTTCATTTAGAAAGGACAAAAAAGTAGAATTTATACGATGATATAAAAAGTTAATCCGTAGTTATGAGAAGTAGTAGCAGTGGTACTAAAAATAAATTTTGCGTAACATCTTTGTTGACCAGTAATCAAAAAATGTAAATTTTTATTTTAAGAAGCATAAATAAAGGACAAATACACATGAAATCAATTAAAACAATCTAGAAAGGTAAAGGTAAATTTATCAAAGGTTTTTTTAATAAAATCTTTATGGCTATTATTTAAATTCTATGAAGAAACATACATATAAGACAAATAAATAGAATTGATACAGTAATACAAAAAGTTATTAATCTAGTAATCCAGACCTTTCTGTCCCTGTGTGCAGGTTTCCTGGTGTTATTCTGAGCGTGTCGGTGATTATGAATGACCCTCGTGACACACTCTAACCCTCTATTTCCTCTCTGCCTCTAAATGAGTGGCTTTTTCCTGGTTCTAAAACTGTCCAGAGTGTTCCGTCCTTCTGTAAACACCCCCCTAAATTACACTTCGCCAGTCACAGGAGGAAGAAAACACTGCCCGGGAATGATGAAGGATCCGAGCCGCTTACGGAAACAATGAGGCTCAAACAGGCGAGCGACTGTTTTCCAGAACCACTACAAAATAAAATTTCCAGAGTTTTCAAATCAGTGACACTCAACGTGTTGGACTAGAGCTGCAGGATATGGACAAAATCTCAGCATTTTGATTTTACAGCTACATGTTGTGATTGTGATGCCTTTTAAGATATTAAAGGGTCCGTATCATCAGTTTTCTGGACTTAAATAGGCTTAACGTCTAAATGTTGCTTCAAATGGTGTTTCAAATGGTACATTTACTCCCCCATCCATACAGTCTAGCTACAAAAACAGCATCTTTTCGAATCATAGTTTTTGTGATGTCACAAAACCAACATATTTAAATATATCTCCTTATTCTGGCACCGATTCACCAGAACCTTTAACCCCTAGAATTCTGGTAGTTGTTCAGTTTCTGCTTTCCTTGTTCTTTTCTAATATTTAGGCCTCGTTCACACGGGCGTCTGAATCAGGCGTTTTTCAGGCGTTCGTGGCTCCAGGTGAGTGCGGACTGTTTTTCTGCTCATTGGAGTAAATCCCAGCGTCCACACGGGCGTTCAGCCCCGGCGCTCGGTCGGCTGCGCGTCCAGGTGGTGTCAAAAAAACCCTGCATGCAACATTTTCTTTGCATCAGTTTCTGCCGAAATCCTGATGAACATGAAGAAAACGTCGGTGCTGTGTTTACGTGGTGCTCGGGTGAGGTTCTGGAGGACCGAATATGTCTCATGATTCAACTGTTCCGGGAACCGCGACAAATCAAGTTTTGAAGGAAAATGTAAAACTACAAATCCCAACACGTAAACAATCTGGAGAGAATGATTACTGCCCCCACAGGTGAAAACACGAAACTACACATTGGGCTGCAGGCTGGAGTTAAACAGTGTGAGACGAACGCCAGTGTAACGCCAATCAAGTGCAGATACAAAACACTACAAAAACGCCTGTGGAGTTCAGAGCGCGTTCATTTACCCAAGATTTAGACGTCCGTGTGGACGAGGTCTTCAACAGTTCAGGCTTGGCATTATCACTTTTTTTATTTCAAAGTTCTCAACACATTCTCTACTGGGGACACATAAGGGCTGCAGTCAGGATAGTCCAGTGCCTTCATCCTCATCTTCTGCAGCCTTGCCTTCAGAATGTGTGCAGAATCTGGTTTTGCATTGTCTTTTTCAGAAATGCAGGGACATCCCTGTAAAAGATGTCTAGAAGGCAGTATATGTTGCTCTAAAATCTCAGTGTACTTTTCTGCATTAAAGCTGAGTCACAGAGGTTTAAATTACCTTCACTAAGGGCACTGACACAACAGCATACCCTGACAGACTCTGACTTTTCTACCTGCTGATAACCGCCTAGATGGTCCTTTTCATCTCTTGTCCAGAGCACACAGACCAGCATTCCTCTAGATTCCTTGAATCTTTTAATATTATGCACTGTAACGGGAGAAATGTGCAAACCCTTTCCAGTCTGTCCTCAAGGAACACAGTTTTTAAACAATGCAATGATTTTCTCATGCATCTGGAGGTCCTCTGCCCATCTCAGCCTAGAATCAGTTTTTGTACCAAATCATGATTACAATCACCTGTTGACATCGCAACTGGCAGAAATGCAGGAATGGATGCAGATTAACAAATGAAGCTGACCAGACAAAACATTACATATGTTGAGTTCATACTCTTTGCAATGAAACAACAAAGTCAGTTTAAGAACTTTTTCATTTTTTTGTTTTTGCATTGTTTGCATTTTCCATAACATCCCAATTACTTGAGACTGTAGAAAAATAACGTGATTGTTCTGTTACACTCAAGAGCTACAGCCTGACTGTCTTTTCTGAGATGCTTAACTTTTACATCAGGGCCTCTGAATACTCCACTTCAGACGACTTGATTCATTAACGAACGTGTCTAAGAAGAATGTAAAGGAGGTCATGGGATAGAATTCAAGCCGATTCTGAGACATTTAATCCATACAGGTGATTACACAGACACTAAATGACTTTGTGTTTAAATACTTAACATGTTTAATGGAATACAGCATGTCCTGAATCTCTGATTTCAATATTAGTTATTTCCTATGAACAAATTCACACAGCTGATGTCTTCCATACTGCACCCCTGATTCAGCTCAGGAAGGGCTTGTTAATTAGTTAATTAGTTGAATCAGTTGTGTTAGAACAGGGAAAACACTTGGCTCCCAAAACTAAATCTGGCAAATTTACAGAGCAAGGGTTTCTTGATACAGATTACGTTTAAGTGAAATTACACTAATTGAAATTATGCTAAAGATTCCCAGTTGAAGGTCTTTCTTGTCTAGGAGGAGGTTTAGTGTGTGTCTGGAAAGCTACACTAAAACTCTGGAATACTGAAAGATCCTCCCTTTTTAACACTGAAGGTAGATAGACGTAGGCCTATCTTTGCTTAAAAGCTTTAAACAATTTAAATTTGAACAGGAAAACAATTGGGTTTTGTCAAAACATGACTAATAGCGGCTGAATCGGAGGGACGCCTCACTGATTGTGAAGAACTAATAGAAGGTTTCTGTCTGCGCTGTGAATTGAAAGCAGGTGTGCGGTTTTCTTCGCCACAGATGTTTTATGTTGTAGATCAAATGAGATCAGAAAAGGATCCAGACAAAGGGGAAAAAAAGCCACAGGGAGAAAGAAAAGGCATGCGGTGGTACAAATTCAACAGGTCCATCGATCAAATCCTTCTCGCATGATAAATGCTGATGTAAAAGTAAAGATGTTGCCTAAATCACATAAAATGCGATGGTGTGTCAATAATGTGACAGTAGTGAAATAAATAGTACTGACTTTCTAGCCGTTCACCTGTACTGTAGCGATATGCTTAAACCAGCGATGGGGACTCGAGTCTGAGACTCGGACTCGAGACGCACTTAAGTCGCATAAACAAAGACTTGTGACTTGACTCTAGACTTGCCCTCAAAGACTTGAGACTTGACTCGGACTTGTGTGCTGTGACTCGTGAGTCTTAACTCGTAAACAATGTTCATTTCACTGAATTATTTATTCATATCTCGCACTCTTTCCAACATTTTACATAATAACCCCCGAAAACCGTTCACCTCACCGCGGTGTCCCATTACTTTAGTCCAAGGCAAGGGTGTAGATGGGGATCCGTTCCGCCCCCCCCCAAGCACAGATGATGTAGTGATGAATAACTCATGCTCCTGTTTTAGGGTCTAAAACGTTTTATTTTGCATCTTAAATCTAAAACCCGAACATGCCACTCCATTTACCGTTCTCTTCCAGCTCCTATCAGCAGTCCTGTGTTATTGTTTTGGCAAGGAGCTGCCTCATTGGTGCCCGTCCCCAAGCCCCGCCCCCGTCACCGCCGATTCATCCAGACATTTAAAGCTCAAAAATCCCACATTTAGAGTCGTCAATTGTAAACACTGCCACTCAAATACTTGAGACTTGACTTGGACTTGGTAAAAACAACTTGTGAACATCTCTGGCTTAAACACACTGCAGAAGATCCTGATGAGGAGAGGGTTCTTAACTGAACACCCTGTATGAAGTGTTACTTTTTGGAAGGACTGGATACTGAAAGAGGAAAAACCTACTTAAGGTACTTAAGGATGGACTTTCATTTCTCAATAACCTTTTAGCGCTTCTCCAATGAGAACTGGTTGGTGCTGGGTTCAGAGGTGGTGCTGGGTGGGCGGAAGCTTTTTCCTCTGTAGCTCACTGGGTTCTTGCTGAGGATCCGACACACTCCTGGGTTCAAATTCTGTTCAGGCAGCTGCTGGCCTGGTGGTTCTGCCCCTGCAGTCAGAAGATTGTGGGATGTCCAATCAGCAGTGCCCTGCCCTGCCCCCCCCCCCCAAACAAAAGTTGTTCCTAAAGCACTCAGTGACATTATATTCTCCTTCAAAGAGACAAATTCACCCATGCAGCTTTCCACACACACCTCAGCTGGATCTCACAATTCTCTCTGAAGTGTACAAAAACAATTTCCTCTTGTATATGAGAGGCGAAAATATATGGAAAAAAATGGAATTCAAACATGGCTCAATCAAGCAACAAAGTAGAACACCAACAACATCACTATCAGATAAACACCAAGCAGAGCTTCACGCTCACTTCAAATCCTCTGGTGTTTCTTTCTGTCCTTCACTGAGACTTGGAGGAGGCTTTTAGAGACTGATGAGTGTAAATGTGTAATTAACTTTGAAAATGGAAATTTGGAGAAGCTTACAAGAAGCTGAACTGAAAACAAGTCTCCTGAAAATGGAGACAATAAACACGGTCAAGAGTCAACAAGATAAATACTGAAACAGCAGTGTAACTTAAATATTTTCTGTTTTTCTGGACACTGAAAAATGAACAACCATTTTATTTGCAAATTACATAAATGAAAGGGTGGCTTTTGCACAGTGCTGGAGTGCAAATAGGGGGCAGTATAAGTGATGAGAAATGGCCACCTGAATAATTAGTAAGAGCAGCTGAGCAGCAGGTTTTATCAGTGATGAACGTCAGAGAGGATCAGCCTTCGGAGCCCAGTTCAAAGTTGTTTTTCAATAAACCAGTGAAGTTCAAACAAATGCTGTCTGGAGTTACGAAAAAAGCGAGTGACAGGAACAGCAGTAACTTACGGTTTGGGCGCATCTGGACAAATGGCATGATTTGTTGATTTGTTAAGTGTAAATAAGTCCACATCCTCTGTAGCAGTGGTCACCAACCCTGATCCTGGAGATCTGCCTTCCTGAGAAGTTCAATCTCAGCCATGATCTGCAACACCTGCTCTGGTTAATGAACTTCTTCTGTCCTTGATTGGCTGGATTGTTAATAAGGAGGCGGGGTCAGCCTGTTAGGTTGCAGGTTAGTGATAAAAAGAAAGTAGATCTCCAGGAGGAGGATTAGTGACCACTGCTCTATAGAAAACACCCTAAATTCAACATATTTTGATAGATAAATAAACAAACAAACCAACCAATAAATACATACATAAATAAAAAAGTACATACATAAATACATAGTAAATAAAAAATAAATACACTTTAGATTTGATGTGTTCCAACATGTTACACTTTGTGAACTTTTACTTGACCCTGATATGAATTCTGGTGAATGCTGTAATTAAAATGAATTGAAATTGGAATTGGAATTACTCTAGTGTCTGAAAAAGAGAGAGAAAGAGAGAGAAAGAGAGAAATCCTTGAGATGGGTAACAAGTACCTTGACCGTCTAAAGGAATTTAAGGAATAAAAAGTGTTGTTTTCTCTATGTAATTAAGTAAAATCAGTATTTAGTTTCAATAGTACTTTAGTTTGAATAAAGTACAAATCTACCAGTATGATACTTAAGTAAAGTAACAAAGTACAGTTATCTGAGTGTGTAATTTTCTCTAGGAAATGTAATTAAACAAAACAAAGTATCAGTATTTGGTTTCAGTAGTGTTTGAATAAAATACAAATCTACCAATGTGATACTTAAGTAATGTACTGAAGTACAGTAACTCGAGTGTGTTCCTCCCCTACACAGAACGAATGGAGAGGGAGGGAAAGTGGACGAAGGGACTCATTATGCGAAATCTTACATGATGTCATCGTCTCTCATTTGCTGATTGTCTGCACCACTCTTTCACTCTTTTCTGTCATTCTGCTCATTAGGAGGTTTACTGAGGCATGCTGAAAAGGACTAGTAGGTCACTAAGCACAAACAGAGAAATTCACCGTCAGGCGGTCCATGAAAGCATAGATACCCCCTCACACACACACACACACACACACACACACACACACACACACACACACACAGTTAGAAAATACAACAATCACTCGTACAATACAGTTCCAAGAGTTCTATCCAATGCTGACATTTCCATTAGCAGAAGTTTGTTTTGGTCATTCAGAGTTCAGTAAAAGAAAGATTTCAGCTCCAAGCCATGGCAAAACATCAGTCAGAATTTGGACCCATCTTCTAGTTGCCAAGTTTCGTTTTGACTTCAATAGCTGTTTTAGTTGCTGTTAGGTAAAAAGAGCCTAAGAGACCTGGCGCAGTGTGTTGACAGGAAAGAAATGAAAAAAAAAATTGCTAATGTTGCTGATGTTATTCCAAAACATGTTGTGGCTTATTGGAGTTGCTGAGGTAAGCAGCTTCCCTGGTGTTACATTTAAACATAGAGATCAGAGATTTAAACTCCAGCAGGAGCAGAAAGATCGAGTGCTCTGAAAACACCTGCACGCAAATAAGCTTGGACGAACCAGAGAGGGGAGAGTGGAGCACAACCTAAACCCGTGAGAAGGAATCGCGCCGTACTGTAAACAAATGCTTTTCAATACGAATAAAGCAAACTGTTGGGAGAATTGTTATTCTTTCACCTATGTATCATCTTTATGTATAACTTTTCATGCATAATTATTGAGCAGGCAGGAGTCCACAATGTGTTTTAACTCTGTAATGAATTCTGTGTGACTTATCTTTCTCATTTAAGTATTGAAAAGGAAATGTTTTGAGGAAGTGGAGAAGGACGTTGCGCTCTGCCCTGCGATGTAACCTTCGAGGTAGAGTTCCTGTTATCACAGTTTCATGCAGTTTTTAGCTCTCTCAGCACATTACAAGTTAATTAAAGGCAACGCTTAAGGCAAACAACAATGGATGGTCATCGCGGAAGCATGGCATATATAAGGCGAAGAAAGGCCAGCTGATTTCAAACAACGCCTCTGTAAGATTTCGGTCTGCTGTGTGACTTGTTTCCTTGCTGCAAGAAATAAATCACTGGTTAACTTTGACTCGGTTTCGTGGTTAAACAAGAGTCTTCTGGAATGTTAATAACACAAACCGAACCTGAGCTGAACCCAAGCTGCTCGACGGCAGGGCCAAAAGTGGGCCGCAGCCGAGCTGACTGCTTCACTGCTTTCTGATTGGTCGAAAAATGTTGTCATGAGAAAACAGAGGCTTGGAAAGAGGCTATTGCTATTGCTATTTACTGTCCGCACAAAAAAACAGCAATGGAGACACAAACTAACGACTGGGAAGTGGATGAAGTTCAAGCTTGACTGTCTGTTTGTGTGGTTTTGGGAAATTTTAGTAGGTGTTTTCTTTGACAAAGGTGATCCATCGCTAACACATTATCTAGGTTCAGTTTTCATCACACAGATAAAGAACAATTTAAAAAATTAAAAACTCAAACAAGACTATAAATAACAAAAGACCACAACGAAAAAAGCAGCTCTGACGGAAAAGCTTTATCGCAGTATGGTTTAGGTATAGCATGGTTCCTGTACTCCTATGTATAAGCTCCAGTTAGAGCCTCATTCGAGTGGTCTGAACCTGCCCCAGAAAGGGTCATCACTACGTTTCACCTGTTGCTTCTGAAACATGCCCTCATGACCCTTATTCAAAGTGTTTTCCAGACGGATGTGCCAATCAGGTGACCCATGCGCTCTGAGGTGCTCCAGCAGGTGATATACTGCAGTGCAGAGTGGTCCTTAAGTGGAAGATAATGAAGGACCCTGACTGAAACATCTGGTTTTGCTTGGCAGCCTTGGGGGCAAAAGCTTGTTATAGACTACTTGACTAAGCAGTTTAACCTTCATCAGCAGTTCAACCTTTCATCAGCATCTTTAGGCCAAAAGAGTTTCAGCCTGTGCTTTTGCAGGGTTCCCACTCTACAGATCATTTTCCAGGTTTTTTAAGCTGTCTAGCCAACAATTTAGCCTACTGACAAATGTAGACTGAATTTTATATTCTTAAATGTACGATTTAAAGTTAGAGTCAAGTTTGCTTGGCTTACTATGAGTAAAAAAATAGAAGAAAATGGGAAAATTAGGAGAATGTTGAAATACATTTCAAAAGAATTTCAGTCTGTGGTTTTGCAGGGTTTCCACTCTTTACTACAGATCATTTTCCAGGTTTTTTCAGTGATGATCTAGCTGGTATGACAAACATAGGCATGAATCAAAATAGGCAAAAATAGAAGAATGTTGTAATACATTTCCAGGATGACTCAAGATTTCCCAGGACATTTTAGATTTTCTCTCATTTTGCATGAGTTTTCCAAGATTAGAAAATTGGTCAACTGTTTTACAGGTTTTACAGGACATGTGGGGACCCGGTTTTAACACTGGTGAGGCCTATGCGTGAGATAATTCTGACCTGGCTTCTTGAAAAGCACGATGTTCAGTAGAAGTCTACAGGAGATGCTTGTTGTATCCGGAGAAAATAGAATTGACCAAATTGTTTCGTTTAGTATATTCAAAGAATCAGAATCAATGAAATTTCACTTCCAGTGTCTATAAACTTTTTATAGACTTACTATTTGTGACATAAACATCATAAATGTTGTAAATGAAATGGTTCATCCCTCACAGCTTCAGTGTGTCAGTATTCGAAACTAATATCCAAGATGTTCTGTATAAACTTATATAACTGTTTGTTTAATGATATATGATATGTAAGTACCTCATTTCTCCTGTTCAATGTGCATATTTCAAAGAGTGAAGACGAAGAGGAGGAGAGGCTTAAGAAAGATATTTGGGATCAAGAACAAGGAAGAATGGACGCGGCCAAATATGGTCCACTGCCCAAGACATTCAGCCAAGGGCTGAAAGCGGCTCATTGATGAAAGAGGTGAAAGGAGGCTGTTGTGAATAGACCTAAAGGGGGTGAAACACAATATCAATCTGTTTTTAAAGGGATACGCTGGCCAAACCTTGACCATCACTACATCTGTTGTGAACAAGCCTAACTGCCTCCTACGGTGATGCCAAAGGAGTCTCCAGAGCAAGATTTTTTTAATTATAGACTAGAACTCCCCCTTCTGATCCTTGTACTTTCTGCTACCTTAAACTTTCAATATCAGAATACCTTAAACTTTCATGATCAGAATATCTGAGGGTAGGTTGCTTGAAATGTTGGTCCTACTAATGCAGAAGGAGGCAAGATAGATAACGCTAGGAAGCTGAACTACTCTGTATTTATTATACACTAACTCTCAGGATATTCTTTATTTAATGCCTGTATGCTGTATATGTGCAATGAGTGCTGGATATTACAGTGAAAGAACAAAGAGAGATAAAGAATTATACAAAATTGTGAATTCTCTTCAACAGCTTTAATGCTAGGCTATAGACTACCATGATAAATGCTCATTTTGTGGCAAAATACCCTCAGAACACAGGGTGTATCAGTAAACTATGATTCAGTAAATATAAACAGTGTAAAACAGTCTAGAACCGGTGTTTACTCTCAGAACTCAGAGTG
>JBBPCY010073581.1:0-10211 GCA_037974405.1 Brachyalestes nurse | reverse complement strand
TGTGTGTGTGTGTGTGTGTGTGTGTGTGTGTGTGTGTGTGTGTGTGTGTGTGTTTAAAAACGAAACCCAATTTTATGCTATTCAGAAGGTACACTGATCGTTATACACAGTCAGGACTGATTAACCTTAAAGCACAGAAACATTCAGAATATTGTAAAGTCTTGAATTTAAATTCTCTTTGTTTCCCCTTCATGCCTTTGTGTGGGCAATAATAATAATAATAATAATAATAATAATAATAATAACAACAGTGGCAGTAGCAGTAGCCAATGGGAGCGTAGAACGTGGGTACTGACTGACGTATACCGTGTTTTATTCTGACTATTCTCAACCAATGAGACGTTAGAGCGAAAGCGGTTACAGTACAACCAATCACAGAAGGGACGCGGGACTGACCAGCCTATCCTGACTGGCCGAGGAAGCACTAGCCAATCCCGGCGCAGTGGGCGGGGCTGTCCGAGAACAGGTGGGAAACGGAACGCGGCGGATCATGGAGGCCACGCGCCGAACCGACCGTTACACGCGCTCGGGTCTCGCGGAAGTACAGCGCGCGGCCGGTCTCGCGGGAGTTCGGCGCTCTGACGCGTGTTTGTTGTAGCGATTGTTTGTTGTTTTTGTTGTTGCTGTTGTTGTGAATGCTCTCTCTTACCGTCCCCGCTCGGAGTCTCCGCAGCGCGCTCCATCCTCCCCGGTCAGCTGATACACACTCCGCGCTGAGGTCACCCTACACGTCCGCCCACCGGTACCGGCCCGCCGCGCTGACGTGTAACCCAACTTCTCGCCGGAGACACGGGAGAGCAGTCCCGCGGCCGGCCGGCAGGGGGCAGGAGAGGAGCGCGGGACATCCGGGACCAGACAGTATCAGCAATTATGATTATGAATATTATTATTATTAGTAGTAGTAGTAGTGGTAGTAATAGTAATATATTGGCTCGTCGTGTCTAGTGTATTATTATTATTATTATTAATAATAATAATAATAATAGTATTATTATCATTGTTACAGGCCTGATTGACAAATAATAAACAGAAAAGAATAAAAACCAAAAATGTCAGTATGGTGCTGCCCTGTCTGGACCGGTGGTTCCACCTGATCCCTCTATTCTAGAACAGTTCCAGGCTGTTCTTGAGTTAAACTGTGAGTGAAAACACAAAAATGTGGGGAGTCCTCCAGGATCAGGCCCAGGCCCTGTTCACACCCCCCGTTATCACACGGGGGTCCGGTCACGAGTGGCTCAGAGTACAAAGACGTACTTGTAGATGCACAATGATCCTGTTCTTGACTTCCATTTAGGAACGTGTGTGACCCCGTCATGTCTCTTGCACTGCAGACATTTTACAAGAACTCTCCATCGCTTAGGGTTCCCACACATCCTTTCATGGATTTTCCAGGACCAGTATCCTCAAATTCAAGGCCCACGCGCGGCGGCATTTACCTGCTGCCACTAAATGTTATCAATAAACTATTTTAGATTCAAATGCAATAAAAGACTCAATGGCATAAAAGTTGTTGGGACAAAATCAGTGCAAGAAAGTGGACGGAATGTATAGCCTACATTCATGTCAATAATATTCATAGCCTACATTCATATCCACAGTGCATGGATATGTCCACGCTACATACATTAAGGATGTACTTTACTGTTTTATGGAATTTTAGTTGAAACTAGACTGCATTTCCGCGGAGAAAATGCAAAGTATGCTTGCTCAAATGCAGCAGTCGTCTGACCCTTCGACTTGATGAGGCCTGAGGTTGACTACCGAGTCTCGTAGCTGTGGCCTGAAGAAATTTTGAAACTGCATTCATTTCAACAGGGTTAAAAAGTAATGCAAGTGAATGGGGGGGGCGGGGGAGGGATGAGTGAAAGATAAGGAAAAGACGAGTGCTGGTCATAACCGCATTTGTGTGTCGGGGAAGTTGGCCCGAGGTATCACATGAAGTTTGGTTGGTTTCGGACGAAGCGTGCCCAAGCAGGACTATCTGAAAGTTGAGCCCTATTCATTCCCTATGGGAATTTTTTTTTAGGAAAAAACGGGAATGACGAATGACAAGGTGGAGCAAAAAGCTGTGAACAAGCACGCTACTCGAGATCAGTCCCAACGTGTCAGAGTTGGAACGGTGTCTCTATCTCGAAAGCTCTGGGAGGAGTAGGGGACCAAAAAACGGGTGAACGGAATAAAAATAAAGAAGAATAATAGTGTGTTTGCTCTGCAAGTGGCTACGCACACGAACTTTCGCAAATTAAAAGTCAGCATAGGCATAATTTTAAACAAGTTTGTGTTGGCGGTCGTGATCCATGAAGTTTCAATTCCCATAAAATATTCAAGGACTTTTAAGAACAGTGTCTTTTTATGCCTGTTTTTAAAAACTTTCCAGGGTCTTGAACTTATTTGTTCAGATTCACAAACTTTCAAGGACCCCTGGGAACCCTGACTACCTGTCAAAAGTTTAGACACACCTTCTCATTCAACGATTTCTTTTGTTTTTATTATTGGCTATATTATTGTAGATTAATATTGAAAACATCACCTATTGCCCTGTGACAGCTTTGCACACTGTTTTTCAATCGGGTTCATGAGGAATGGACCTGGAATGGTGTTTAATTAACAGGTGTTCTTCATCAAGAGTTCATTAGTGGAATTTCTTGCCTTCTTAATGTGTTTGGGATCATCAGTTGTGATGGTGGGGTTGGTACACAGTTAGTAATCCAATTGCACTATGGTTCTTACCGCATATTTCCATGTTCCTTAACCATTTTGTTTGTTTTTAATATTAATCTACAATATAGAAAATAATTAAAACAAACACAAAAGCACTGAATGAGAAGGTGTGTAGGGCAAAGGGCATAGAAACACCTCAGACAGGTCACCAGGTCATCACAAAGCAGACACACACACACGTATCACTGGGGCCCCATGCCAAGATGTCCTTGACTGGTCTGGCTGCTGTGACTCCCCACGTGCTCCTCCCCCAGTCAAGGGCAACTGCTGTTTAAAGCTCTGGCTGCGACGTTGTTCCTGTTCCTGTTTTTATGGACTAGAGACTCTCAGCTACTCATTGATTCTTAACTGTACCGACTCTGCCAGCCACGGATGGCCAACCTGTCGATATGTTCATTCATGAAGGCCCTTGTTTGTCAGTTCTCTCAATAGAGACTCTCTTTTCTTTTTCTCTGGGTCAGCCTGAGGAGGACGGGTGCCCCTTTTGAGTCTTGGTTCCTCCTGAGGTTTCTCCTCGCCTATAGTAACGTGTAGTCACCTACACATTTTACACACACTCCAACACATAACAAAAGCAATAACCAGGCTTAGGCTTATCCAAATCTAGTTTTGATACTCAAGACGCATTAAGTGACCAAGTGTGAAAGGGATCAAAGTCATTTTGGACCACTTCTGTTAGTCTGTTCATCAAAGTTTTGTGAAGTGTTAGTGTAAAAAGGTGTAAAGCAGGGGTGTCAAAACCTAGCCACAAAGGGCTGGTGTGGTTGCAGAAGTACATCGTCTTCACTTGCTCTCAGTCTTCACACAGTTGATCAGGTGATGTCCTGCTTGTTTATAATGGAAGGCTGTAGCCACAGTGGCCCTTAGTGGAAAAGATTTGACACCCCAGTGACTGTAGCACCCATAGTTACCATTCTGTGTTTTACTGATGATAAACAGTAGGCAAAAACACATTAGGGCCTGCCTGACTATGCAGCACTGCCATCTGTATAGTCACTAATCACTCACACAATGTACTGTGACATATAACCCTTTTCTGAACATGTCTATTTGTGCCCCATCTCTGAGACCTATTGTTGGGGGTCAGATTAACCTGTAGTGTGGGCCAAGTGTTAGTAATCACAAATTATATAATACAGTATATGATTACACAATATAAGATGTGAAAACGTAGGCCTGCTAACACTCATTTTGCAGCACCCAGACACCAAAAATTGGAAAAAATAGATTTATTGTTGGCAATTCAGTCACTAAACGCCAGCACATTTATTTTACTTTTCTAAACAAACAAAATAAAAATAGATTACAGAAAATATTATAGTTATTGATTGCCATTTTTAGGACATTTTTGGATGGTTTGGTTATTGTTTGATTACAGTTTGCTGTTAATTTGCTGCTCCAGCTCCACCACCACTTTGCCCAGGTTCTTCCCAGCATAAAGGTATTCCACTGCTCTGTAGATGGACTCCAGCCCCACAAAGCGTCCATCCGGTTCTCGCTCACCAGTGTCCACTTCACACACCAGCCTGTCCTTGGACAGCAGCTCCACCATTTTCCGCCACGACTCACTGTAGTCAGAGAGGAAGTGAGGCAGGAAGAAGCCACGGATGCTGGCCGATTTCTGCAGCAATTTGGCGGGGATGGTGGCACCCCTCACTGGTTGCAGTCCCGAGGCGCTCTGATAGCCAGAGATAAAGCCAATAACCAACAATCTACCTTTAGTGGCCAAACAATTTACCGCAAGGTCAAAAACACTGCCCCCTACTGACTCGTATATGACATCCACACCCTGAGGGTACTCCTTGCGTAGCGTAACTGCTAAATCTTCCGACTTGTAGTTAATGGGACGGTCACAGCCGATGGTCTTTAGGAAACCAGCCTTTTCGTCAGAGGAACACGTGCCCACCACATGGCAGCCGGCCATTTTAGCAAACTGAACGGCGAACTGCCCGGTTCCTCCAGCTGCTGCAGTCACCAACACCGTTTCTCCACGTTTTAGCTCCCCAAGGCGGTGCAGGGCGATGTGGGCGGTTGCTCCGCTAACTAGCAGCGCTAACAGCTCAGGACGGGCAGATGGGACTGGCACGGCTTTTTTAGCAGAAATGATCGTATACTCCGAGAAAGCTCCAGCGCTCATGTACGCCACAGTGTCGCCCACGGTGAAACTGGAACTGGCACTCAAACTCAAACCAACCACCTCCCCCACACCCTCAAAACCAATGTCAAAGGGAGGGGTCACCGAAGGGTCATATCGTCCAGCCGAATAGTTGATATCAGACGCATTTATGCCAACGTATCTACATAGAGAGAGAGAAAAACAGGAGTAGAGCATGAGGTAAAGACCTTTTTTGTGCAGTTTCAGTTGCATTTACATTCATGGCATGTACATTTATGCTCTTAAGTGCTTTGTTGTCTACTTGAAAAACTGTCCAATGACAAGGTCAAACAGAAACATGGCCAGAGACAGGAGGCAATGTTGATTAGGGCTGGTCTGACTAGTCTGCAGATACAGCTCATCCACAGCAAGCTGTGATGGCCTGACATCTTTCTTTCATTTTCATAACAGTTAACATCAACATTTTCAGTCAATTGTTTTACAGAAGCTCTTTGGTGGATAAGACCATAAAGACTAGCCTTTACTTTCCATGTGCATCAGTGAGCTTTAGCCAGTCTGATCCTGCAGCCAGTTCACCAGCTGTCCTTGCTTGGACCAATTTTGGTTGGTGCAAACATCTACACAGCATATTTGATACATACAGACATTATATTGTACAAGTTTTGGTGTAAGCATCCACTTCACCTTGCACAAAAAAAGTCATTTACTTAAACGGCCTTTAAGCTTAAAGAGCACAGATGTCAAAAAAGCCACATTTGTGAGAGCACTTTAAATTACTGGACAGTGAGCTAAATGTTTGGTGCAAAATGTACAATGAGAAGTACAATTGTGATAAATCATCTCAAACAACGGTGCATATGTGGAGATCAATTCAGTGTTGCTACCTACCAAGTAACAAAAATACTTAATATTACGGTAATTTTTTAAAGATCGAATGAGTATTTAAGTAGCTGTTAAGAAATAATGATGAATACTGAAGGCTTAAAAGTGATATCTGGGCCATGATATGGAAATACAACTTCCAAAATCGCAAAAAAAAAAAAAGATGTGTAGTTGGTACACATCTTGGACTACGCCATGCTTCCAACTTTGTGGACCCAGTTTGGGGAAGAACATTTTCTTTTCCAGCAGGACTGTGTCCCAGAGCACAAAGCGGCTCCATAAAGACGTGGCCTCATAAATGCTACAGAATGAATGGAGACAAATTCCCACAGAAACTCCAAAATCTTGTGAAAAGCCTTCCAATAAGAGTGGAATCTGTTATAGCTGCAAAGGGGGACCAACTCCAGATTAAATTCTATGGATTTGAATGCAATGTGTAATGGTCAAGTGTCCCAATACTTTTGTCAGTTTGGATAAAAAAGCATCTGAAAAATACAATAGATGTAAAATTGTGATTTTTTTACAATAAGTTTGCAAGTTGTTTTTATATATCAATACTAACGCAGGCCCAAGTAGCATTTTAAAGACTTTGAATATTCAGAGGTACCCCTTAACAGGTACTTGAATACTCACTATACTGAAGCATTAAGATTGCCCTTCACAAGTAAGGGCCTAGTCTCCAACTGCTGAAAAACAGGTGTGTTCCAATACTTTTGTCCACTTAGTGTAGATCCTACAGTCCATTTAGCTATGCTGTGCTGTGCTGTGCTACACCGTCCCTGCCTGCAGGGTCAGGCCGCCGCTGGCTCACCGGTTTCGGATCAGCAGCTCTCCCTCGCCCGGGGTCGGTATCGGGGCTGTTTGCAGAGAAACAGCGTCCCTAAAATTCGGGCTCAGTTTCGTTACCACCAGCTTCTTCATGGAGCTCGGTATGGAGGAGCGCCTGAAGTCCATGAAGTGTGTGGAGTAGGAGTGGTCGATGATGGAGCGGCTCGGTGCGGAGGGAAACCCCGGGAGCCTAGCCTGGATGCGGGGAGTCTGTCCGGACAGGAGCCTTAGCAGAGCCCGGGACATCCGTGCGCTGGAAAACTTCATCCAGAAACGGGACGAAGTTCAAGGCAATTCAGACAGGCTGTGTGACCCTTGGCCGGTGTGCTGACGAGCTCTGCTTCCCTGTCGACATCAGAGTCTATCGATTCACACTTCCCTAAAATACTCCCTTGAAATCGGTTTATACAGTTTAGACAGTCAGCTTATACAGTTTATACAGTCAGTCTATAACACTGATAATGATTAAAAAGAGACAAATAATATGCATAATCAGAGAAAAAAATATTTTAATGAGAGGAGTCTAAATAGATAGATAGATAAGTTAGATAGATTGAAAGATAAATAAATAGTCTTCTTTAGAGGTGCATAGAGCCCGTTCAGCCACATGCACTTCTGCATCTGATTAATTTCAATTAAATGTTATTTATATAGCACTTTTTACATCCAAAGTTGTCACAAGGCAGCTTTAGAGAGTCCTGAGCCCCTTGGGTGAGCAACAGAGGCTAGTAAATCTCCCTGTAACCTCAGGAGGAACCAAGTCTCAAAAGGGGAACCCATCTTCTGGGAGGGCGGAGGATGAGACTCCATGGAGAAAACTAACAAGAAAACGCCCTCATGTACAAACTTAATGCCAGACTGGTCATCTATGCCTAGATTCCTTCAAAATTAGTTTAGATGGCACATTGATTTCACTAAATCTTGTCATCTAGTTGTTTTGTTGCTCTTGTGTTATTTCTTGCACTCTCTTTTGTCTTGTCTGGACTTATGGTGTTCGGGTCTGATCTGTTCTTGTGTTGCACCATGGCCCTGGAGGAACGTTTTGTTTCACAAGTGTACTGTGTGTATATGGTCGAAATTACAATTAAAAACCTACATTACTCCAGAAGCCTCCAGATGGTTATTATTGTCTCTTTACTAAGGTGGAACAAACCAAACAGCTCTAAATGACACCATGATCTCAAAAACAGTGTGAAACTCCCCAAGAAACAGAGAGAGTGAGCCAATATTCCACTGAAAAACACAAAACGGGCGCAGAAAAGGGCGCTGGAGTCATATATAGGACAAACAACTAAGGAATAAATTACTTAAATGAAGCTGTAAAGTGTCATTACCCTTCCCAAAGTAAGGTCAGGTCATGAATCTAACACATTCAACTCTTGATTCAGAAGCATAATGTGCAGTAAATAAATAATTGTAGTTATATCAAATAAGAAAACTGTTATAGGATAGTAGTTATCTTATTTCATTAACTGTTGGTTATCCACCTCTAAAAGAAATGAACATTTGACAACAATAATAATCTGTTTAAATATTAATAAAATATGTTAAGTTCAAAAATCATGCTGTCACTTGTAGTGAATCGAAAGTTCGTGTATCTGCTGAGAGGGTCTGAAAGGAGAGCCTAAATCCTGCGTTGCTGATTGGCTGGTAGTGTCTGGCCACCCAGCGCTGGGACTGACTGATAGTATTAATAATAATAGTAGTATTAATATTATTAATACTTATATCTGTATTTGTATTCACTCTATTGGACCTTATTTTATTGTTAAATCTTTTACTGTTTCATTTCAATGCTTAAAGCTCTTCGAATTGAATGGACTACAAGTTCCTCACTCGGATTGCATTATTAATACTTGTATCTGTATTTGTATTCTCTCTATTTCAGCTTATTTTATTGTTAAATATTTTCTTGTTTTTATTTAAATGTTTAAAACCTCTTTGAATTGAATTGAACTGAATGCACTAGTAGTCCCTTACTCTGATTGCATGTCAGCCTGAACTATTAGCCAATCATAGCACAGGAGGGGCGGGATCTGCCGGAATACATGTGGGGTTTGTTGAGAAAACGGGTGGGAAGATGAACTATTTGCCAATCATAGTACTGGAGGGGCGGGGCCTTCCAGAATACAGGTGGGGTTTTGTTGCGAAAACAGGTGGGAAGAAGAACTATTAACCAATCATAACACAGGGTGGGCGGGTCCTGTCGGAAAACAGGTAAGGTTTTGATGAGAGTACGGGTGGGAAAAAGAAGTATAACAGCCCCTCGCCGAGAGAGCAGATGAGGAGTTGGAGCGATCAGACTAGGTCCTTCTCTCAGACTGGATGTTTCCGAGTGGCTTTTATTTTTTGAAACACTTTAAAACACGCCTTGCCCTTAAGCCTCGGAGACAAGTCCAGAAATGTAGACGAGCTATCCCGCTTTAACTGAGCCTTCACTCCGTTCCAGACCGCCCCCGGAGCCCCCTGGCGCCGCACGAAGCGCAGCCGACTTTCTTCACTCGCGGCCGGTCAGAGCCTGGCAGCAGCGCCGCTGCCCACTCCTGATTGAACCACTCAGTCAGCAAGTGCCACCTTTTTTCTCTAACCGTGCCACATTGTTCTCTCTACAGGATTCAAGCGAGCCAACAACTCTAAAGTTCTCTGAATTTTTGGGAGACCTTCTTTTTCTTTCTTCATTTTAATGCCGCTTGTTTTGGGGAGTGACGGGGAAACACTTTAAAGATGAACCTCCATCGATCACGGCTAGATTCTGTATTTAATTTGAGGTTTCAGATCTTTATTTGGGCCGAAATGTAAACCTGCGTGCTAAAAAAATAAGAGTTTGGATGAGAAGTAAAGTTCCGGACCTAACCGGACCTACCGAGTCGCTGCTGGCCGCTTCAGGAGCTCAGGGTTCGGGAGCGAGGAGCAGCCTCTCCGGGCAGCATGCCGAGGAGAAAACAGCAGGAGCCGCGGAGAGCTTCAGGTACAGCCGGCCTCCACATCATCCACACACACACACACACACACATACACACACACACACTGTAGGTCTACAGTACAGCCATCATCTACACACACACACACACACACACACTAGAGGTCTACAGTACAACCATCATCTACACACACTAGATGCTTACAGTACAGCCATCATACACACAAACACACTGGAGGGCTACAGCACAACATCATACTCACACACACACACACACACAGACATTGGAGGTCTACAACAACAACATCATGTACACGCACACACTCTGCACGTCTACAATACACCCATCATCTACACACACACTGGAGTAAACGGCTGCCTGATCTCAGTGTAAACTCTGGTGAGCCATGATGTTGGTTAGATCTGCCCCTGGCAGCAGGAGGTGTTCAGCTGGTGGTTTATAGTCAGAGTGATGGAGGGCTTTAGCTGTTGACTGACTGATCATCAGTCACATGGCACCATTTGATGTGATGATCTCTGGTAGTCATTAAAAACAGGTGCTCCACTGAAATAATCAGGAGAAAGTTACTGAGAAAAGTTCTCCAGTGAAGAGGAAGCAAGATGTGTGTGTGTGTGTGTGTGAGTGAGTGTATGAGAGATAGAGAAACTGTGTGGGTGAGAAGGAATGAGTGTGTGTAAGAGACTTATCTGAGCATTTTTAGCAGTGTGTAAGCATATGTGTGT
>JBBPCY010073580.1:0-10213 GCA_037974405.1 Brachyalestes nurse | reverse complement strand
TCTCTCTCTCTCTCTCTCTCTCTCTCTGTCTCTCTCACTCTCTCTCTCTCTCTCTCTCTCTCTCTCTCTCTTTCTCCCTCTCTGTCTCTCTCTCTCTTTCTCCCTCTCTCTCTCTCTCTCTTTCTCCCTCTCTCTCTGTCTCTCTCTCTCTCTCTCTCTCTCTTTCTCCCTCTCTCTCTGTCTCTCTCTCTCTCTCTTTCTCCCTCTCTCTCTCTCTCTCTCTCTCGTAGAGTAGACCTGCGTCCTTCATCTTAAAGAGCCCACGTCAGTCCGGGATCATTGAATCACTGCTTGTGTGACATCACAAAAGCCAGCGTGTTTACGTATGTTCTCCCTTTCAGACCCCAGTTTAGCCCTGACATTTCAATGGCTGAATCTCAAACGGCCTTTAAACAGCCTGTTTAAGACGGAGGGATAAAGAGAGGTTGAAAAATGAGTGTGTAAAGATGGATTACATCATAACTGCACCTCAGGACCTCAGGAGAAGAAAAGAAATATAAGAAAATGTACAGTATGGGCCCTTAAAAAGGAAAACTCCAGTGAGATTCTGCTCCACCTGCACTACAGTGTTGACAAGCATGTGTGATAATTTTGTGCTCTAGTACTTGAAGCAGATTTGGTGGGAGTTTCCTTTTTAAACATAGGCTCAGTCTGCAGCTCGGTATAGGCAATAGCAATTAAAAGCCTAGAATTCCTTCAGTATAATATACCCATACAATACCCATCCACTTTAATGGAAACCCCACCCCTATGGCTTTGCCTTGCTAGTGTGTAGTTAGAGGCTGGAGCTCATCTGCTGATGCATGGTGGGTTTCCTACTACTTTTAATAGACACCCCTGCCTTGTACCCCATTCACTGCCCACTTAATTCAAAAGCCTACCCTCCACCGACTGTCCAGTCTGAGCTCCATCTGCCTCGTGAGCCCACTATATAGCTTTACAAATACAGGCTGTAGCCCATATGCTACTCCATAACCTATCAGCCCCTCTCCACGCTGTTCATTTTTGGCCAGTTTCTGAGCACAGGAGCTCTAGTGGCAGGGTATTTCTGAGCATTCTCAGCACAGCAGTGATCCTAACCTGTGTTAAAACCCAAGCTGTGTCTAAAACAGGTGCAGCACACACTATGGGACCGGTACCGTGTCAGTGTGACGCTGTTTTAAGGATTTATCACCCCCCAGGTAATATCTGATCAGCAGCAGTCCTGTGGTCAGACACTGATTAATGATGAATGGGGCAGAGGGCGGCTGATATATAGTGCAAGTACGAGGTGGCACAAAATAAAGGTAAAAACAGGAAACAGGACAAAATGAATGTGGTGATGAGAGAAGCATTGAAATGATGCCCTAGCTGAGCTTGTTATAGTGATGGCAAATAAATGGCACGTACCATGTCATCATGTGAAATAAGATCCGCTCAGTCGAAATAACGTTATGTTATGACATAATATAAACTATACAATACGGTAAATTGTATAGCACAGAATTTTTATAGCACAAAATGTTTGCAGGACTGAACAGGTGCTGGGAGAGTTTGGACACAAGTCATTCGGGACAGCTGGTGGTCTAGTGGTTAGGGCCTTTGCCCTGCGATCAGGAAGGCGTGGGTTCAGTTCCCAAGACTGCTAAGCACCTCTGAGGTACCCTGAGTAAGGTACCGCCCCCACACCCCGCTCCCCGGGCGCTGTGTTCCTGGCTGCCTGCTGCTTCAGTTGGTGAATGGATTAAATGCAGAGGAAGAATTTGCCGCTGTTCACTCTGTGTGCTGTGGTATGACAGAATGGTCACTTTTACTATTTTGAAAAATTACTAGAAAAGTAATGGTGTATCTGTGATTCGCCATTTATCAGGCGCTTTTCTCCAAAGTGACTTCCATTCCCTGACTACAGGGGGCAGTCTCCCTGGAGCAACTCGGGGTTTAGGGCCTTGCTCAGGAACCCAGTGGTGGTGTGCTGAAGGTAGGATTCAAACCCATGACCTCTTGGTCTAGAGGCAAGTATCCTACCCACTAGACCTCCACCACCGCGTTAATTCTTTAACACGGTAAAGGACTCGAATCCTACACCGACATCTTTCCCTGAGATCTAATTATGGCGCGTGTGGTTATGGGTACAAAACTAAATCCCAATTTATTTTAGCATTTTCTAGCCTCATAACAGGCTGTTTTTGTTACTGTGCCCTCAAGACCGGTAGGGAAATGAGCTCTGTTCTAACTGGCTGTTCAAAAGTGCATCATTTAAAAAGCAGTCTGGTTTGAAACACTCCTTATAACTTCAGAATGAATGGGTGGTGCTGAATAAGCTAAGGAGTCTTTCTGGAGTTGTTTTTCCCATTTTTTGTGCTTTTGTGACATCTGGGTCTCGTCTTGGCGGTTAGCAAGGCAACCAGACACCTAACCTGAATGAACCTCCGCTGCCCAGCGCCGCACCCAAATATAAACCACCAGCACGAGGGGCATGGTGGGTGAGGCCCGGACCTCACAGCTTTTTTTTTGTGGCATAATATACATTTTCATGCATTTTAGTGCTAAACTAAGAAAAAATATCATGTACTAATTTTGTAACATAAATATTAATGCAAATTCCGCTACATTTCCATATAAAAAATAACTATGAAATGTTTTGGTACTGTGGAGAGAAACACAAAGAAAGCTCGTCTTAGGATGGTAAAATACCACTGTACTTTGAAAGTAGCCAACCCGAGAACGCTATTTATTTCTCCTTGCTGCTGATTGGCTGCTGCCCTTTGACGCAGCTGCAGTCCAGAATTTTCCCGGTGGAGCGTCACTGGTTTATCTGTGCTATCTTACGTTCATGTCACTGGTTATAGTGATTAATATGTCTTTTAATTGTTACTTTTGACTTGTACATGGACGTGTTTGCTCTTATACATTTTCAGGGTTCAGTTCAAGGGCTTATGAGTGTGTCTCGCTACTCTGGGCTCTGCAGTCATTAAATAAGCAGTTTCCTCCAGGATCAATAAAGTGTTTTGATTCTGATTCTAAAATGCCGTTTCCTGCAGTTTGCAGAATGCTATCTGAAGACAGGAAACATCAGTACTGGCCAGAATCAGCACAAGCTGGAAGTATGGCACAATCTGAAGTAGCCTGCATCACCTGACTGTATAAACTGGCTATATGCACCTCTATAGATCTATAGAGGTGAATTTTTTTTTTTGAATACTTTTACAGCAAAAAAGTGTGCAATTAATCTAGATTAATTAATCTCTCACACACATACACACACACACACACACACACAAATACAGTGTGTAATTGCAGCAGAGAAAAGCTAATACGAGCCAACCTCTTTCAGTGCTCAGCTCAAAATTACACTGATGCTGCCCTCTGGTGGCGCACTGAAGTCAGTGCACTGGCAAAAGTTTGGACCGCCCTGACCTTCGCTCTGATGGCCGGATTAGTTTAACTGCACCACTGCTGTCGTGGGTGACTGGATATTTAATCGTTTGGAATGAAATTAGAGCATTCAAAACAACACACCAGTATAACAGTGATGGGCAGACATTTAACTGGCATCACAGCAGCCAGTAAACTTTTACAGCGTCCACCCATTCAGATTTTACAGTCAGACGCTCCACAGGATGACAACAGATCATCGCCAAAATATACAGGCAGATTAAACAGTGCAACAAAAAAGCAACTCAGCACAAGTTTACAACACAGACACAGTCGTGTCCCTCCAGCAAGACGTGCACTGGTTTTCATGTGAGGTGATTTTGTAGTACATTATCTATCATAAATCCAGCAATGCAAAGGAATCCTTCTTTAAAATCCTTCAGAATAGAGACAGAAATGGATACGGATCATTAAAAAAAGGGCTTTTTTGTTCTGCATGTGTGAGAAAAGGGGTCACATTTCTTTTACTGCAGAAATCCATTAAATCTATATTTCAGATCAACACTGTGGTGTTTCTAAACCAGGGAATTTATATTTGAAAACAAAAAAACAACACGTTGTCAACAAGAGTATAACCAATGTGCAACAGTCTTGATTTTTGAAAGTCCTTTGAAAGTCCTTCAGGAAGCCTGGAGAACTGCTCCTCAAGAACACATTAACATACAAGAAAGTCTGGATCTCTGGAAGCAAAATAGGAAGAAATGTGTGCGTTCAAGACTTTCGCACTGTACTGTAGTGCACTCATGCCAAGTGGCTGGATGTGTATCCTTAAGCAAAGCAGTTGAAATGAAATTCAGAAGCCGTGCATGTCTTGGAGTGATTGACTACGTTTAAGGTACAGTCAGTAAAAAAATTACATTTCACAAAATATTTGCTCTTGCATATGTCAGGAAGGAGCATGAGTGATGGCGCCTGACGAAAATAAAGCGACTAGTGCATTCTTTTCACTCTCGATTTCTGTCCAGAGCGAATGAGAACGTTAGAGCTGTCCGTCATCCTTCAGATCTTCAGATGAATGCATCAGTGGGAACGCTTTTGAGACGAGGCCTGGCACGCTTGCGTATTTCGCTCTTGCTTATGAAGTCTTTCTCTGTGCTAGTCAAGCATTAAAATGCTGCCAATCCATGCTGGATAAACAAACATGATTTAGAAGGTTTTGCTTTGGCCTCAGCTTTCACTCCCTGCTGTGACTGATGCTCACTGGCTTGTTGGATTCGGTGAGTTTTATGCATCTTAGGCTTTAAAGGGCAGTTTTTAAAAGCGAGTCATGATTTATTGTTTGTTTGTCTCCTGCCCCGCGGCTCTTTCGGACATGTTAATAGCGGGGAAACCAAAGGGCTCGAAGACGAGTGGAACAGAGATCCGCCAGCAGTGGGATTCTTCAGATTCTCCGGAAGCCTCTTTTTCGTAGATTGGAGCTGAGTCAGCTGTGACTGATCCATCTTTGGTCTGAATTTCAGTGGGTGTCCGTGTGCCCACATTTGCACTGTTAAATCTGACCACAGGCATTTGTACACTGGAGATTTGTAAACACTCTCCGTGTGTATTTTAGCCCTGATCTCATGACATACTTTCACTTTGGTGCGTTGAAAAAGATACTTTGAAAGATGTAGTGCAGGACTGGGACGAGGAGACAATAGCAGTGACAATGCTCTTTGTTCATAAAGTTAATTGGAAGAAATTTGGCGAAGGTCTTAGTGACTAGTTAACTGTTGATGACGTGATATGGGAAAGACATTAATGTCTGAGCAGCATTCACATGGGAAAGAGACGATGGCACAATGTGTCCCTTATGTTTCTAATTACTCCAGTGTGTCATGTTCCCAATTAACGTGCTATTACATTATTCTTGGACTGTTAACACAGTGAGCTGCAAGTTCTGTGATTCTAGAGCTGAATCTGGAGCAGAATCAGGCCTGAAGAACTGATTATCCATGATTATACGTGAATGAATACAGAAAAGCATGCATCACATTGCTCATACACGCCTGATCATCAAACCGATAGGAGCTCTCTTCTCTGAGTCTATTGGCTATCCCAATCCAAAGCCATGAGCATTGATATGGATTTGCTGCACCCCCCACCCCCCACCGCGGTGCTGCTCTTATGTCCTCAACTCTTCTGGGAAGGCTTTACACAAAATTTGAAGCGTCTGTGGGAGTTTGTGCCCAATCAGTCAACAAAAGCATTTATGAGGTCAGACACTGATGTTGGAGGACGAGGTCTGGCTCTCAATCACTGTTCCAGTTCCAGTCCCAGTCCCAGTGTTCAGCTGGGTTGAGGTCAGGGCCATTGGAGTTCCTCCACACTAGACTTGTCAAACCATGTCATTATGCGCCTCTATTTTGCACATAGTCATAATAATGCTGGAACAAAACCGCCATCCTGAAACTGCTGCCACAAAGATGGAAATTATTCCAGATTCTAAAAGCATTGTGTAGCATTTGCATAAACCTTCATTTGAACTAAGGGCTGCTTTCTTAAATCCCCAGCCCATTATACCTTCTCTACCAAACTTTACTGTTGGAATATGCATTCTGTTAGGTCACATTCTCCTGGCATCGGCCAAACCCACACTTGTCTCCCAGACTGCCAGAAAGTGAAGAATGACTCATCACTCCCGAGAACACATTTCACCTGCTCCAGAGTCCGGTGGTGGTTTGCTTTACACCACTTTAGCTGACGCTTGGCATTGTGTGTAGTGATTTTAGGCTTGTGTTCAGCTGCTTGGCCATGGAGACCCACTTCTTGAAGCTCCCGAGGCACATTTCTTATGCTAATGTTGCTTCCAGAGGCAGTTTGGAACTCTGTAGTGAGTGATGTAACCCAGGAAAGGTAGTTTTTTGCCACATTATTGGCACTTACAGGTGACCGGATGCTGTAAAGTAGGACACATTTCGGCACGGTTCAGCTTTGAGGAAAGAAATGTAAGATCTTCCTAAGGCATGCACTAATGATCACTAGTCCTGCAATCATGTATCAATTGGCTATGAAATTGTTGCTTTTGCCCTCTATTTGTGAACCTAAGCCTTGTGAGCTGCGCACACACAGCGGTGGATAGTCCTGTGAGTGGCTGGGACAGGCTAAAAAAAGAAAACATCATCACAAGCAGTTTTTTTTTAATTCTTGTTAATGCTAGTTTAATGTTAGATGTCATGAGGCCGTTTCACACCAAGGCAAGTTCATGGTATAAAAGAGCAGATGTTATTTTTTAATGTGCTGAAGAGGCGATGGGCTTTTATTAAACACTTCTCTTAAAGAAAAGAAACAGCTAATGAATGTACATTAGCTCTCGTGAAGTCGTTTCGTTTTTTTTACATTTTTTTTTTTAGTATGTGACTTTTATTAAAGATTTTCATGAAATCAGTGTCATATTTTCCTAATAGAGAAAACTTGCGAAGGAGTGACCAGTGAGAGTGTTTCTGCACTGTGCTGGCAGCGTCCCGAACAGTCGCAGTTATTCCAGATGAGTTTTTCTGCAGGAGACTTTGCGACTGCAACACGCAGCGATGTAATCGCACTACAGCGTTTTGTCCAAGTAAACATCCCCAGAAGATAGGAAAAGATAAAAGTTCTTGTGCTCCGGCGCACCGCCTAGGTGCTGAAGACTTTCCAAATGACAGACCACTTGAGAACACATTTGGAAGTGTGTCTCGGATGATGTCATGCCCCATTTGTCACGTCAGCTTGGGGTGGAAATGAAGCAGAGCTGCGGGAGAATGACTTGAACGTCTGCTGAGTAAGATTTCTCACAGACTCACAGACTCACAGACTCTCTCCCTCTCTCTCTCTCTCTCCTTCTCTCTCTCTCTCTCTCCTTCTCTCTGTCTCTCTCTCTTTCTCTCTCTCTCCCTCTCTGTATCTCTGTCTCTCTCTCTCCCTCTCTCTCTGTCTCTCTCTCTCTCTGTCTCCCTCTCTCTCCCTCTCTGTCTCTCTCTCCCTCTCTCTTTCTCTCTCTCTCCCTCTCTGTCTCTCTCTCTCCTTCTCTCTCCCTCTCTCTCTCTGCCCCTTACTCTCGCTCACACTCTCTCTCTCTCTCTCTCTCTCTCCCTCTCTCTCTCTCTCTCTCTCTCTCCATCTCTCTCTCTCGCTCTCTCCTTCTCTCTCTCTCTCTCTCTCTCTCTCCCTCTCTCTCTTTCCCCCTCTCTCCCTCTTTCTTAGTCTCTGACTCTCTACATCGACTCTTCTCACCTCATTTACCTTTTGTTAGACACAAGAAGTCTCTGGAGACCTTCAGCCAAACAGTGGTCACTTCAGCACAGCCGTCCACTTTCAGGGATGCTGACCAGAATCCCTGGCTCATGCCAAGTGCTTAATATCACACTGTTTCGGCAAGAGGCCGCGGCAGCTGCCAAAGAGTGAACAGGATCAGCTTGAGCTTTAAAAGGAATGCATGGTGTACAAGGATGGAAAGAGACTGTGTGCTCCATAATCATCATTATCATCATCCTAATCTGTGCTGACCTGTCAATTACCACAGTTTGGTTTGTGCTGCAGCTGCCCTAGAACTGTCCTTCTGCAAGTAATCAAATTTATCCCCCCCCCCTTTCCAGCTGTAGACCATCAGCCGGGATGTTTGTTCTTTGTTACTTTCGCACTACACCTACGATGCTGATGTAGCCAAAGAGTAAGAAAGTAGAGCTTTAATTTTGGCCCAAACCAAAACCAGAACCGAGACTGACCCGACTCGAACCCTGCGAAATTCTGGCCAAAACTGTGTGACTCAGTTCAAACAGAATTCCGCCCAAAACCAACCAGACCAAGTCAGAATGGCATGTTTGTTTTAATTGACCCCAAAAAGACAGATTGTGCCAAAAACCGACCTGACCCAACCAGAACAGCTTCTTTAAGTTTTAAGCGACCCAAGTCATAAACCTTCCTCCAAAAACGGACCCCTCATCACCCAATGTGACAAATAAAGCCAGGACAGTGCAGGTTACTGTGCCGTGAGAGTGGGAAGGTTTCCCTGCTGCCCTGTTCTCAGGCTGTGAGCTGCTGCTTTAGCGAGGTGTCAGTGTTTTAACATGTTACATAAAAAATCTGGCCGAACGCATGAAACGTAAACATTTATTTGGCTGCACTGAGCTCAACTTTCCTGAATCGGTTGAGTTTTAATTTCCTGTTTTTCCTCACAAATGTGGGTCTCTTAGACCTTGTGAGCCCCAGTCCATGAGTGCAACTCCAGTGTGAAGATTAAACGCTGAAGCATCAAGGAGAATAAGGAAATCTTAAATCTAAACTGAGGATTTTGACCTCGGTCCACACATTTGGAAAACGACGTCCAAACCTGACGTGACCAGTCGAGTTCAGGCAAATATTTCAAACTCTACTGGGAAACGTAAACCTCAGTATCAGTAAAATCTGTTTTGAACAAATAAAAAAGGCGTAAAATTGTCTCTGCACTCCTACATGCTCGCTGTTTGCTGCTCTTTTGGGACATTTTTGTTCTTGATGTTCTTTTGTGACGCCGTTTTTAAACCCCCGGTGGTGGTTTTTAGTACTACATGTTTTTAAATTACAGTAACTTTGGTTCTACGTGACACAGGAACACCAAAAAAAGCTCAGCATGACGCCAGGGAAACAATTTCAAGATCTTTAAGGTCCAATGATTGAGCTCTCGGTGAGCTGGACCAGGTGTATTAGGACTGGGAACAGCTGAAACTGTACAGTGCTGCCAGGATCAGTTTCCAAATATGGAAAATAAGCTTAAAAAACAGGCAATTCTGAATGTGTTGTTTTTGTGATGTTACAAAAAGCGTCATATTTATGTAGGTCCACCCTTTAAAGCCACCGGTGCTACAGCTGTTTCCGTTCACACTGATGTTACAGAAGTGCCACTCACAACAGAGCTCATTTACATAAATCGGTCTTAAAGGCAGTAACGAAAATAGCCCGTTTGATGCTAAGCTGTAAAGAGAGGTTATAAAATGGTTTTGCAGAAACGAATTACAGCCGTTTTTGATACCTAAACCCACATGAAAGTCATCAGTGGGAAAGAGTTAAATAGAAAAATGTAAAAGATGGTCTCTATAAAGTTTCAGTCCTGCCCTTGTGAAGGATCAGTGCAACATAAAGTCCCAATCATCCAAAAAAAAAAAAAAAAAGAAAAAACCAGGCAAGAACATTGGTAACTGGTGCAAAAAAAAAAAAAAAATACGAATCCTATCAAGAACGTCATATTGTTCTTATAAGAACTGCTGATTTCCATCTCCAGTTTTAATGCTGACAAGGTCTGGAGATGGAGATGCTAATTTCCATCTGAAGTCAATTCCAATCTGGTTCTTTATGGAAATATTTTCCCGTTCGGACTGTCAGACGATAAGAAGACTTTTGAGTTCAGCGAGACACTATTTACAGATTGCTAAACCCAGATTGCCGGATATGGGACAGACACGGGGGCTCTGTTCTAATGCGGCCCGTTCTGAACATGCAGTATATCTCCCGTTTTCTGTTCCAGCTCCACATCCTCGTCTCCCCGAAGAGCGTCAAGCTGAATGTGGACTGCAAAGAAGTGGGTGAGAAGGAAATTAAGGAAGCTGGCAACACGTCCGCTGACGGCTATCAAGTACTCGGCAAAATGTCCAAATCCATCGGCTCTAAAGGAGAATCGGCCACAGTAAGTCCCACGTCTGACTGCAGCATTTTGTCTACAGCTCCGGAAAAAATTAAGAGAGCGCTGCAGTTTATTTTAAATCAGTGTGAACCCATTCCAGTCCAGTGTCTGTTAAATTCCCACACAAGCACCTCATTCTGCTTTATGAGGGACTGATTAGTGATCACCTGAATCACATCTTATTTA
>JBBPCY010073579.1:0-10213 GCA_037974405.1 Brachyalestes nurse | reverse complement strand
TAATATTGTAATGTAATGAATTACTTTGAAATGACAGTAACAAGTAATAAATAACGCATTACAGTTTTGAAGTAACTAGCCCAACACAGGTTACCACCACAACCACCTAACACTCACCCAGAGCAGCCTGTTCACCTGAACCTCGCTACAGGAGGGGTCTGTGGAGGTCTGGACATGTTTGAGACTGCATAAAGTGGATTCGAAAGCCCATCCGTTCTGCCAGGCTTCCAAACAATGAAGCACTTTTACATTTCCCACTGTTTTTTTTTAGGGTTGGTATTTGCTATTCTTTTATTTTATTGTATTCTATTTCAGTTTTAGTCTATTCATGTAAAGCACAATGAATGACCTTTGTGCATGATCATGTGCTATATAAATAAACTTGACTTGGCTTGTTAGCCGTGAATGTGTCTGAGATCCGGTGATGTTCTACAGCCAGCGGTTCAGTTGGTGTGTCCGTCCATGTCTCATTTTTTCTTGACATCCTGAGATGCTCACATTTGCTAGCAAATGCATTAGATAACAACAGAAGTTACTGGATCCAAAAAGTTCAGTAGGCCGGTTGAGTGCAGTCCAGAGAAGCAGCATCTACTCTGGACTTCGTTTAAACTGACCCTTGGTCCATTACAAGTGAGGGGCTAAAGGTTCTTTATGTTGTCACACTCACCTTCAGTCTCCCACACCAGGAGCAGCAGCTGGAGGACGAGGAGAACTCCACACATGTTTCCACTGATGCTTTCAAGCCATCTTTCCTGCAAGAACAAGAAAGAATCTCCTCACATGGACCCAACAGGCCAGGTTCTCTGTAAACACATCTCAGAACCTATCTGGACTTTCAAAGTACATCCAGTTCTTCATGAAGTTGGATCAGACTTGTGGACAAAGTATGCACAAAGTATTACTTACTGAAAACTGTAAAAATGAACTGATCTTCATTAAGGTGGATCAGACCTGTGGATGCGGTTTAGAACACAGTAAGACTTACTTTAAGCTGTAAAAATGAACTGATCTTCATTAAGGCGATCAGACTAGTGGGTGTGGTTTAGGACACAGTATGTCTTACTGTGAGCTGTAAAAATGAACTGAACTTCTTCAATAAGGTGGATCAGACTTGTGGGTGTGGTTTAGGACACAGTGTGACTTACTGTAAGCTGTAAAAATAACCTGATCTTTTTTCAGACTTGTGGATGGTATCCAGTCTTGCTTTGTGAACAGCAGCCCTGGTATTGTGCCTGATTGACTGGTCTGGGGTCAGAGGAGTTCTGTGGATGTCTGATTTTTTACTGAAATGGTCCTTTAAAGTGTCCACAGCCTTCAGTTGGGTCTGATCTAGATGAACAGGTACTGAAGCTGAGTGTTAAACTGAAGTGTGTTCTCACGCTGGTTCTGATCGATTTTGCGGGAGATGAATTATTAGATTAAGAATCTGACTCAGCACTACAGCACATCATTCACATCACAGATATATTTACACTGAGATGAATTAAAATCAACATTACAGCATCAGTCACCCAGTTTTATGGCAAAAAGCCAAATTAATCTCCAAACAGGGATCTTGAGTTGACAGTCAAAACACACCCCAGAATATCTGTCATTCCAGACCATTATGACATCATCTAATTTATTTATTTGTTTGTTTGTTTAGAACACTTTGATTTTACTCATGCTCTTTTTGAAAAGTTTGTAAATTTGTAATAAATAAATAAATAAATTACAGCCGAAACGAAATGCATGTACAAGGTCTGTTCTTTCCTCGTCTGCTTTATTATTTAGCCTAAAAGGTTATAATCAGCCATGTGATCACATACATTATCTCATATTTTCTTCTGTTTAAATATTTTCATATTATAAGGGAAAAGAAAGAAATGTATTTATCCCGAGGGAAATTCTTTTGTCATGAGAATGCTCAGTGCAACAAGAAGTATAAAAATAAGGCCAGCGAGAATTTTTTTAAAAAGACAATAACAATAGTACAACTAAAAATAACAAAAAAAAACAAAATAATAACAATAAATATCGTAACAAAATAAAATAATTGTAGCTTACACAGAAGATAAGTAGTGGAAATGGTTTATGAAAAGTGACTTGTGACATAAACATATAATGAATGCAATAAAATGAAACGGCAGCGGCTGATTCATTAACAATCAATAACAAACAGACTGTATATTAAGCAGCTGAGTTGAGTTGTAATGCAAAAACCCTATTTGGAGCAGAATGACAGACTGAAAAGGATCGAGGAGGAGTTATAAGCACATGAACCAAAAATAGTTGAGTTCATTTCTACATTTTCCAACATGGAGAAATTCACAGAGTCAGGAATGTTCACATGGAACCAGAGTTTTGCCAAATAGAGGCAAACAGTCACTAAATAAGTTCAGATTCTCCACTATTTCACCATCATCAACATCCATAAAAAGACTCGTGAAACGTGGAGCTTCACTGGGGGTCAACAGTGAATCAAAACGGCTGGATTTCTGTTGGAGACGCCTGGTTCCATTGATCTCCACTCTAAAGAAATCCGTAAAGTCTCTACAATGAACTGTTTCACACCAAACCGACTCTGTTTACACAGAATTATGGGTAAATTCAGAAAACTCGGTGGAATTCCCTTTTAAGTGTTTAATAAATGTGTAAATCTTACCTTTATTATCCTTCTAAAGACAGTGGAGGGTTTAGGCACTCCTGTAGTCCACTCCAGGGCCTCTCAGTGTGTGTTTGGAACCAGCATGTTAAATATTAGCTGTAGAGAAACACTGGTTTTAGCCTTGACCCCATGAGAAGCAGATACACTGTGTGACTGTGTGACAAAACAATGAGGCTGAAATTCCAAAAACAGCTACATGTTGAATTCACTTCCGCCACACGTCAGGAGGGAAAACCGAGCTGCTCGTCAGGAGGGACAGCCAAGCACATTGTGTGAGATGTGTGAATGTGTAAACACCCCTCACAGGATATTCTTTAAATACACACTGTTTCTCCTGCTCACTCCACCCAGAGAGTGTGTGTGCGTGTGTGTGTGTGGGATCATACTGCACCAGTGAAAGAGCACAGTCTCTAATGACACGTTTTTAACGGTTACTTTGGTTTAGTCCACTTTAAACAGTCCACTGTGTTTGGGTTCTCACACAGTGAACACCAGTCGGTCACATCTCACCCTCACACACCTCTCACACACTGCTCACTCTCACACACCGCTCACACACTGCACCGCTTCCACAAACACACCGTGTGAAAAAGTTTCAACGTGTCGAACTGTGTTGACATTTTTCTACAGATTTTCCTCACAGTTTCTGTTTATTTGCTTTGAACATGTTGGAATAAATACTTCAACTATGAGTACCAAAACATCTGCACATGTCACATTTTTATGCTTTCTTTATTTTTTTGTCAAATTCTGCAAATAAACAGTAATTGTGTATTAAAATATACAGAGGCATGTTTCAATAGAGGGTGTGTGCTCATTAATCTCCAGTTTTTATTCCAGAACCGGAAAACCGACCCTGCATTGAGCAGCCACTTTATCAGAACAGTCCACTCAAGTCGTATCTGGTCCAGTGGGGGTCCTGGGGGTTCCTGTTGGGGTCCTGTAAGGTTCTGTGTGGTCCTATGGGGATCCTGTGGGGGTCCTGGTGTGTCCTTTGAGGGTCCTGTGGGGTTCTGTTGGGTCTTGTGGGGTTCTGTGGGAGTCCTGTTGGGTTCTGTGGGGTCCTATGGGGATCCTGTGGAGTCCTGTGGGGGTCCTGTGGGGTTCTGTGGGGGTCCTGTGGGGTTCTGTGGGGGACCTGTGGGGTCCTGTGGGGTTTGGTGGGGGTCCTGTAGGGGTCATGTGGGGGGGACCTGTGGGATCCTGTGGGATCTTGTGGTGTCTGTGTTGTTCTGAGGGATCCTTCTGATATTGATGGGTGGGTTTATAAACAGTGCACCTGTATAAGAAGTGTTTCTGATAAAGTGGCCAGTAGGTGTATCTATAGAATGGTTGTTTCTAATAAAGTTGACACTATGTGAGTCAGGAGCAGGAGCTAAACAGCAATAAATTCTACTCAACACAGTGCACAGACGCACATACACACACACACACACACACACACACACACACACACACACACACAATCAGAAGATATTTTAGCGTTGGAGTGCTAAAGCTTTATGTTAGTTTTATAAATGTGAGACGATACAGATTTACACAAACATCAAAGATTCTGTTCTCGTTTTTTCATCGCAGTAAAAAACTAAACATGGCTAAAGGGGGGTGGGGGGGTCACAGGGTTCAGATGCGGGTTGTGTTTTTCCAGAATTCGGCCTTTTCTCTGCTGGGTTGTGGTGAACACACGTCTCGGTGGTCAGGTGTGTGTTCCGATCTTCAGCAGAGACTCACAGTGGAGGGGCATAGTCATTTTGGCCTGGAAAAGAGGGTGAAAGAACATCCAGAGCATGAAATCTGAAGATCTCGCTCTGCACACACACAAAAAAATTGCTTTTAGGAAAATGTACAGTACATCAAACAGAATGTTTCATAACACACTGTAATGATGTAACACATAACTGGCTGATTAAAGTTCTGACACACTGATCAAGAGTTGCTTTAAATTAATACATAATACATGATATAACATATAAACATAAGATTTAATGGTGTTTTAAATTCAGTAAACAGTAATCGTGTGTTGAAGTGTACATCCTCTGGAGGAGGCGTGCACTTATTTAAACCAGTGGTTCCCAAACTTTCTCTGCAGGGCCCCCCTTTTCTAGATAAGAACATTATTAAGCCTCCCTGACTGACCCAGGTGACCCTCATTCACAGCAGCTTTACTCCGCAGCGCTATCTGGTGGTGAAGGTGTGCATGTGAGTACCTTGCTGTAATCCTGTGCTGGTGGACTAGTCCTCTTCTCCCTCCTCTCCTTCCTGTGGACAAAAACACACAATCAGTCGCCATTAACTCCATTAATGATCAACATGGAGCCAAAACCTGTGGAGGAATTTAAATATTAACGAATCTGACACAGTGGATTAATCTGCTTTAGCGATCACACACTGAGGAGCAGAAAACGACTCGGCGTGTTTTAGTCCAGTTATTCAGACCTTTATCACAGAACCTACAGATGAGGACAGACAGAACCCTGAGTAACCCCTTCTTGTCTGATCAGGCACTAGGGGTCGCTCTCGAGAGCCCAAAATGAACGGGCTGCTACGGGGATTTTTGTGGGAAACTGCAGTTCGTAAATGTTCAGTCCTTTAAAACAGCACAGAACAGAATAAAATATTAATAACACATCATTTAAACCAAACAAGTATGTATATCTAGTAATAAGTTTAACAATTAAATCATATTTTTACAGACAGCTCTCAGTTAGAGTAATGCTGCCGTCCTGTGGTCCAGGACAAGTCTGCTATAAAAAAGATGATGGTTTTAACTGGTCCTTTAATGTAATGCATTTTTTAAACATAAAGGAAATTGCTGTTTAAAAGACTAGACAAATATTTAATCAAATTTTTAGATCCTTAGCTCCATTAACTCTCATTTGCTACAGACACTGTGTGGCACCCCCTAGTGTTTGGTGCTCAGTTTCTGGGATCAGCAGGGTGCGGTCAGGTTATGATCACATGTCCAGAGGGCCTGTTTTTGTTTGTGAGGAAATGAAAGGTGTTTCGCTCTCTGTGGTGCAGTAAACTGCCCCTGCGTCGCGTGACGGTGGGTTTGTTACAGAGAACGAACGTTAGTTCTGCTGAATCCGAGGCATGCAGTGACCTCTAAACCCCAGCATACCTGAACCTCCTCGACCTCCTCGACCTCCTGAGGCACAGAAACAGCTAGAGAACACTTTAACACACAGGAGGAGCATGCGGCATTATTACACACCACGCAAACATCTCAACACACACCCACACCTTCACCCTCATCCCGTCTCACCAGGTACAACAGGAAACAGAAACGGAAGGTAATGTGGGACTGTGTGTGTATGAGTGTGTATGTGTGCGTGTTTGTATGTATGTATGTTTGTGTGTATGTTTCTGTGTATGTCTGTATGTGTGTGTGTGTGTGTGTGTGTGTGTCTGTGCCTGTGTGGGTGTGTGTATGTGTGCGTGTTTGTATGTATGTTTGTTTGTGTGTGTGTGTGTGTGTGTGAGACCAAAGCCGTGGAGATCTACCTCACAGGCTGGCTCTTCCTCTGGCTCTTCCTGTGACGTGGGTTGTGGTGAATGAGGGAATGGCAAAATGAATGAGAGAGCAGTGAAAAAGGAAGAGAGGGATGGAGGAACAGAATGAGTGAAGGGGAAGAGAGAAAAAATGTGAGGAGACAAGGAACCTTCACCTCCATTCACTCACAGAGGAGCAAATTTATCAGTCTTAGGCTAATCAGCTACTTTCTAACACAAAGAGTCTTTCAGGTTCTGAATGTGTGTGTATCTGTGTGTGTGTGTGTGAGATCAAAGCCGTGGAGATCTACCTCACAGGCTGGCTCTTCCTCTGGCTCTTCCTGTGACGTGGGTTGGGGGTGAATGAGGGAATGAATGAGGAAGCAGTGAAAAAGGAAGAGAGGGATGGAGGAACAGAATGAGTGAAGGGGAAGAGAGAAAAAAAATGTGAGGAGACAAGGAACTTTAGTCCACTAGCAGAGGAGCGGATTTATCAGCTACTTTCTAAACAAGAGTCTTTGAGGTTCTGCGTGTGTGTGTGTGTGTGTGTATGTGTGTATGTGTGTGTGTATGTGTGTGTGTGTGTGTGTGTGTGCAAGACCAAAGCCGTGGAGATCTACCTCACTGACTGGCTCGTCGTGTTCCTGTGAGAGGAACAGGGTGAGGGTGAGGATGAAGGTGCGTGGTAAAGAGAAAGAGAAGGAGAAGAGCGTGACCAGGGATGGTAAGATGAATTAATGAATGAAAGAATGAATGAATGAATGAATGAATGAAGGATTAAATGAGCAGAGGGAGAGAGAACAAAGAAGAGAAAGTGAGTACAGTAGAATGTGAGGAGCCTGGTTCTCTCAACAACAACCAAGTCAGAGTTCAGAGCTACAGACTCACACACTATGACTCCTGCATAAACCTGCACTGCCAGTGTGTGTGTGTGTGTGTGTGTGAGTGTTCAGAGAGGATAAGATAAGACTCTCACTGTTTCTGTTACTGTACCTTTAAGACTGATATATGTAAAAAGAGCTCTGTTCTGACTGGCTGTACTGTAGCACTTTCTGCCTTGTAACCTCAGTGGGCGGAGCTAAACTGCTGTGGGCTGTGTAGGAGGATATATGGAAATAATTTTTTTTGTAACATCACATAAACAGTGGGCTGTTTTAGCGATTTCATTTACATACACGGGCTGTATGGACTGGAACTGTGTTTACAAACTTTACAGAACTATTTTATGTTTAAAAAGCCAGGATTTCCATGATATGGGCCATTTAAGATGCAAATGCATGATGTTTTTTTTTACTGTTTTGTTTTATTATGTGAATGCTGGTTTTGTATTTTTGGCTCTTCGAGGTTCCATGCAAACAAACAACAAATAAAAACTGTGTTCATGCAGTGCAACTGAAAAATGAGGGCTGTCTTTGTGTCTTCTGTTAGGACAGAGATGGTGTGATGTGTCTCGGTCCTTTTACACCAGGTTTGGTCCACAACAACCAAAACAAGAACAGGGACAGAGACGTACGACGAGAGACTCTGATGAAAAATAAAGGAAAGAAAGCGAAACAAAAAAAAAAAAAGCATCCCAATCTACCTCAAGCTGTCGAAGCTCCTCCTCGTCCTGGGAAGGTAGAAGAGCAGGTCAGTGTGTGGAGAGATGACAGAGGAAAACAGAAGCATGCGGCTGGAGAAAGATCTGCTCAAACTGAGGCTACAGAGAACCAGGAGCAGCAGGACTAGAGAGAAACAGGTTAGAGCAGAGGGACGAGGACACACTGAAACTGAGGGGAAACACAGTCCAGGACACACCCACCAAGTCTGGGACACACCCACACAGCCAGTGACACGCTCACACAGCCCCAGACACACCCACACACCCTGGGACGCAACCACATAGTCCAGGACACGCCCACACAGCCTAGGGTCTAATCAGAAAACCAAGGTAGAAACACCGTCCAGAAAAGACACGTTACCTCAGACACCAAGTCCTCTTCACCCTGGAACAGCAGGAGGAGAGAAGGAGGGACAGAAGAGGGTTTAAAGACAGGAGGACAGAGAGAGTCTGCAGAGAACGTCTGCTGGAACTGTCTCATACAGTCTGGCATCACGTAAACACTTATAACTGAGGGATGTGTTTAACCCTCAGAGCGTATTAGTAAAATCTCATTTCAACTAATAAAAATGATGTAAATCAGTCTAAAACCAGTGTCTGTTCTCCTACACCAGGGGTGTCAAACTCTGCTCCAGCACAGTTTGATGGTCATCCTCCTCAAACACATTCACAAAACCTGGCAATGAACTGGTGAGGTGAACCTGGTGTTTCTGAGCAGGGAAACCACCAAAACGTGCCAGACCACGGCCCTGCAGGACTAGAGTTTGACGCGCCGCTGCTCAGCCGCTCTCTGGACCCCCTCCCTCCAATAGTTTTCCTCACCCACTTGTGGTCAGAAACTATAAGTTCTCTAGTTTTTTGGGTATTTGGCGCTGTTTTTAAAACCTCAGTGGTGGTTATTATTATTACATGTTTTTAAATTACAATAACTTTGGTTCTATGTGACACAGGAACACCAAACAAAGCTCAGTATGACGTCTGACACCCCAATCTGTGCTGCTCGCGTTCTAAGGGTTAAATCCTGTTCTACTGATGTTTTGATCATAAATGTGTTTGAATTAGTGATGGAACTGATAGGGTGGAACTTTTCAGACGAAATTTCAGGCGACTAATTGAATCCATCAGGATCCTCAGCCAGGTGGTAGTGAGGAGAAATTTCCCCACAGTTCAGAGAAGCCCAGTTCTGGTTCCGGAGGTTTGGTGTCCAGCTCAGGTTGGTGATGCAGCCCAAACACAGTGTTCAGTTCACCTGTTCATCTCCAGGTTTACTGAATTCGTGTTTAAGGAGGAACCACCAGACTGTGCTGGACCTCCAGGACCGGATTGGGCCCCTCTGACACTTTCAGTTCAAATGATGAAACAGTCTTCCACAGTCTTGGTGTCCATTAGAGGAGTGAACCTTCACGGGCCTCATGATTCGATTCGATTATGATTATCATGTCAATGATTTGATTCGATTCGATTCAATATCTCGATGCATCACGATGCATCCCAACAATTTTCTACATTACTTCACATTTTTATGTTTTCAAATACAAGCAGTGAGATGTAAGCTCCCGTTTTTATAAAAAAAAAAACGGAAAATGCGAACAAAAATTGTGTCCATTACACTAAATTGTAAATAGAAATTAGGAATATAGACACAGCTCAAAACGTAAACAGAAATTGTGCCCATAGTATTAAAACCAAAATAAGTAGTATAGGCCTAGCCTACATCTTCAATAAATATGGTCAGTTATCAAAAACAAAACATTCTGCAGTGCTACTTTTTAACTACATTTTTTAAATGTCATTATGATCGATTATGTCCTGCCACTGCATCGATACATCATTGTCCACGTCTGCATCGCGGTGCATCGATTATGTGATTCATTTCAACACACCTTATGTCCATCAGTTTTGACGAGTGCACTGAAGTGAGCTCCCCTTCGTGAGTGACTGGTTTAGAAATTTCACACTCAGTTTATTCACATGCTCGTCAAGCCCTCCCCTTCCCCCCAACCCTGAGATCACGCCCAGCCAAGCGAGGAATCAGAGGAACGGATGAAGAACATGTAATAGCTGAAGTTCTCCAGGTGACACTTCCTGTAAGTGGAACGACAGTAATGTTGGCTTTCTGAAGGGTGTGTGGTTCATTCCACACTGTGCTAGGACATAAAGAACATAAAGATTAGTCATAATAAAACATCTACACATTCAGCGAAGCAGGCCTGAAAAAGAGAGACACACAAACAGAGGAGAACCTGCAGGAGAAGATGAAATTCCAAAGGAAAAGGGGTTTTGGTGGAAGCCTAAAGAGCAGAAGGGTCAGTGGCCACATTATTAGGAACATTTTATTAGGTATGAAAGTACGCTCTGCTCTTTATTAAGAGATGTATATGATGATGTAACTTACATGTCCTTATATCATTATTACATGTTTACTGAGATAAAGGGCCCATATTCACCAGTTTCCGGTATTTAATTCCTCTACT